>JAECUM010038985.1:0-44741 GCA_016617855.1 Megalonaias nervosa | reverse complement strand
TCTGAGAATAGTCCTTATTCATACTATTAGTTACTACCGCTGCACTTACAATTGCTGCTATTGCTACAGCAGATTTTGTAATTTATTTCTACTCAACTTGCTTAAATAATGTGCAAGTATCTGGAAGGTATTTCTAGACTAGACCGTATGGCAGGTTATTTTAGCTATTATAAATTTAGCGAATTTAGATGAAGAACGATGTCAATGTTTTCATGATTGTAATTTTGGCCAAAAGTATAATATTACTTTACTCTTTCCGTGATCTTCTGATGTACAGACGTTATCTTGTTTTGAACTTTAAATCCAAACATATTTCCAAAGAGCCCGAAAATAAATTTTAATTAATTTTAAATTACTGCTTCAAGTTACAAAAAAGATAGCAAAGATAAGATAATGTCATAACAGACGCACCTATGCACGCATTCTGAAGTCAAGATAAAACCATTAAATTGTCCTATTTGTTTTTGTGATTGCCGGTTCTAGAAAAAAATGGCTTTTTAGAATGTACTACTGAAAGAAACACATTAATTTCTATAATTTAAAAAAAAATCAGTTTGTTGCCTATACGTTGAAAATGTTGTATGGAGCTTAAACATAAAATATTGGTTTATTTTATTATGAGTAAAAAACAAGATGAACATTCGATCACACAACCCGTTCAAAAGTCTTTAGATCCCTAACACTAGTCTGAATATATGCAGTGTATTTGGAGTTTCTTCTCGTAATTGCAATTAAAATGACATTTCGGCCATGATTCACATTGTCGCACTGTAAGCTACTATATATTTTCTAAACATTCAGATTGTACTGGATCCTGTTCATGGTGTGATTGAGCTAGACCCAATAGCCGTCCAAATCATTGACACAAGAGAGTTTCAAAGGCTACGGTTTATCAAGCAGCTTGGCTGCACAGACTACGTATATCCCGGTGCAACTCATACACGATTTGCACACAGTATTGGGTTTGTATATTTTTCTTTAATATCCCAAAACTCTCTTTCCGTATGTTAACCGGATCACTCGTACCATCAAGACTTACTTTTGACAATATGGAACACCTACGTATTCCAATATATGCTTTGTTCTCTTCCATATTCTGAATAGGTTCTTGCATTCTTAAACTGTGTACGAATAATTCAGCTTTGACTAAACTTGCTTTTATTTAACTGGTTATTAGAAATAATGTATATTTTCCAAGCTTCACTAACAGACTGTTGATCTCCACCTACCTATAGTAAGAATCATCCACAAGGCGATCTTTAAAGTACTTTTTTCTGAATGAGAGAACAACAAAAAGCGTGAGCTTTCTCAGAGAATGTTACGTGTGTCTAGAAAGATGTTTGTGTAATATTGGTACGAGTATAATCATATTGTTTACATGTCAACTTTTGGTAAGGTATCGTTCGTTCTTTTGCATGTGTAGTCATCCATATCAAACGACTTAAGGCTTACATAGACTGGGACAACCAAACAACAGTCCAGCTTTTTTCAATTCTTTCTATTAAGAAATCATACCTGATTTTTTTAAGCGATTGCAAAATATTTAACATTTTACTAGTGGTCAAAATGAAATAGATGTCATTAAAGAAATATTATTTCAAATTTTAGTGTTTATCATCTTGCCTCCAAAATGATTGAGAGCTTAAAAAGACGGATGCCCGGAGATGAGAGTATACAACTGGAGGAATGGGAAGCTCAAAGTATCAGACTCGCAGCACTTTGTCATGATTTAGGCACGTTTCCAGACTAGTTGCCTGTTAAAAAGAGATATGAACAACATTTTGTTGGAGTTTAATATAAACATTGCTCATTAAAATGTTTCATCACTCTTAGCATAGAAGCCTTATATGCCTTTTACTTTGGCGAATATAATAAACGACTTAGTTTCATCATTATACAGAAAAATTAGTGATCATCAAATTCAATTGCAAACAAACTTAGGAATATGCGCTTTTCTGATTCAAATATTTATATATATATATATATATATATATATATATATATATATATATATATATATATATATATATATATATATATATGCAGATGTTTTCATTCTCGTTGCCTTTACGCAGCATGAAAACAAGGCATATGAATCAGTAATAATTCTAAGACTTTAAAGACTAGTGGATGTGCTTGCAACTTTTACTTGCTTAATCAGGATGAGTAAAACAACATGTATCAATCAACAGTTGCAAAGTCCTCAAAATAACTGAAATGTTCCAATTTCAAGGAATCCTACGTAATATTTATTAATTTGAAATAAGTTTTTTTTAAGTCATTTGGTCAATAATCACTGAACTGCATACATATTAAAGGAAACAAGACATTTTATTCATTAGATGTCTAATTTCCCAGCAAAGCATACTTAAACAAAAACATTTGGACTTTGATAATATGCTTGCACAATATGTTCTCCTCAGTTGATGTCATGTCACTATGAAATAGTCAAACATTCAACGTGTAACATCAATAATACAACAAACACGGACCTCACTAATCACACTGCATTATATTATTCTACTTCTAGGGCATGGACCATTCTCACACATTTACGAGGAGCTATGTCAAGAAAGAAACGAACCGGATGGGCGATGGAATGTGAGTTTCTAATCATGCTTGTTTGCCATTATTGTATTATTTAATTATTTGCTGCTTGTATATCTATCTTTGTTCACCGATTTTGCCTTAGAGACTTTTTTCTCTGAATAAGACATTGTAATGTTCCTTTGATAAAAGACTTTAACTCAACATGCACGTTTCAGAATATAATTAAAGCAAAGATGTCTGACGAAGTTCTAATTACACCTTAGTCAATATTTTAGCCCATTTTCATGGCATGGCTGACTGAGTATCAATCAATATAGTTTATATCAACCATTTAAAGACTGTCTTCAATTCCCTGTTATGACTTTGGTTTAAAATATATGCAAATGTCTCGTTTTAGGCGGCTGACACTCGTTGCTAAAAACTTAACAATTATACTTCGATAATGCAGATGGTTATATGTTGTGTGAAGTGAAGATCAAGCTGGTAAAACGCGGTCTCCCTGAATAATACTCTGGCGTTAGTGGCCTTTAATCAGGCGTACGATTACAGCAGCACTTGGGGTATGCTATATATTGATAAATGGGAATTTATGCTGACAGGAGTAATTAACTATACGGCGGCTCATTTGAAACTATAACCCAATGCAGGCAAGTGGAAATTTACGTTATTCCATCTGATTTACATAAGTCTGACTCCTATGCCGGCAAAACAATTAAATACAAACTCATTTGCAAAGGTTTTGGGATATCTGACTGTAAGAGGTCCTTACAATCAAACACACTTTTTATATTATCTAACCCTGCAGCGAAAGGCAATTTTCATTGTAAATTATGTCGCAAAAAATCGATTGTTAGAAGTATATGTTGCTTGGGTGGTTCCTCGCTTTGTTACCAATAGTCTGTTCTAATTTTTCGCCTTAGATTTGATACGTGCAGTGAAATTGTAAATGTTTTAATGTGCAGTTCGGGCAAAATGGGAGCGAG
The DNA here is from genome assembly GCA_016617855.1 of Megalonaias nervosa. NCBI lineage: Eukaryota > Metazoa > Mollusca > Bivalvia > Unionida > Unionidae > Megalonaias > Megalonaias nervosa. Next base: position 41,208 of record JAECUM010038985.1, on the reverse strand, counting down.
GCATTATACAACGCCGAAAAAGGAGAGAATGTAGCGTAAAATATGTTTTGCATGCACTTTAAGCTTGTTGCATATTCTTTTTGGATCTTGAAACAGTACACAGCATGCGTTGTAAAGCTAGGTGATTGCTATTTCGGGGGAGCAAAATAGTGAAAAGAGAGACAGAAATATTACTACACTGTCTGTATATATCAGAATATGGCGCAAGATAAGGCCTGGTTGCATATTATAAGAGTAATATTCCCTGTGCATTGTTTGAAAATATCAAACAACATTCCTTGTTCTGCTACTTTGCTGATTTATTGAAAGAGCAAACCATTGGACGTGATTGATAATAACCAATACAAACTGACCAATACATATTCCTTATGACCAGCAAACACATTTAATGACCTACATCCACATCAACGCATCAACAGCAGCACCTACCAACCATCACTGGCACTTTCTAACTAGTACATTGTGACCACCATACACACTTACTCACCAGCACTCGCACATACCATTACGGACACTTATTAATCATTACTTCCTGTTAACGATCAGCACTCATCTCTACTGTCAGCTCCCACTTCTAGATACCAGCACTCAAACTTACTAACCATCACTCACATTTACTAATCAATGCTTTTACGTACCTGCATGTGTGTGTGTCTGTGTGTCTGTTTCTGTGTGTGTGTCTGTGTGTGTGTGTGTATGTGTGTGTGCTTTTTACATCTAATACGTTTCAATATTCTACTAGGCAAAGTAGCTTAGATCGGTATACCAACGGAGAGAATGGTAGTAGCGGCCATTATGACAAGGTCCTAGTCACAGAAGTAAATTTTCGTATCGGAAAAACGATCTGAGCTTTTCTGCTCTTGTTTAGTGCATTCTCGATCTTATCAGATTGTTTAAAATTTAGTCATGATATATTCTATTTGATTAGGATCTGCTGAACCTAAATGTTTTCCCTGTCGGTCACCGTTCCCATTATTTAATTCCTTTTACATGTTTTTAAATGGTGATTTTGAATCTTATAAACTTGCAAAATTTCGTATAATTGACATTAATTATATATCTAAACGTTTAAAAATGTAAGTTTCATTATATAAAATCGGATTTATTGCAATTTCCGTTTCCTAATATGTTTCGTTTGATTTTGGAAGACCGTATGCTTTTAAGCAGCCAAAGCTTTTTGTGCACTAGCTACCGCATCTCGTATTGATTTCGTACTCCTTAGAATACCCACAATATTGCCCAGATACAATTATTGTTCTGATAGAAGAACCCTGAATCTATTGCATTGATGGAAGAAATGATTCGAATAGAGAAGACTATACAGATCCACATTTTAGGATCAAATTACTCGCGAAGCAAACAAACTGATTAGCTGTCTGGGGTGCTTTATTTTATCCAGTCATGAGTCAAGCCATTCTTTACAAGCGAACTGACTGTGCAATGGTAATAACTCGGTAAGGGTAAAAATGCCGATCCGGAATTGTGGCTGTATCGGAAAATGTCAATGTGGAAATACAGCTAATGAAACTGGGGCTTTTAATGGTCGACAAATTATTCTTTACCGGGTCAGAACTCTTGTCATCTGTCAATTATCTGACAGAAAAATGGATTGATTCCGAGCGCCGGGTTGTCCCGATTGTATAGCCTTGCAAATGTTCAGGTTGTGTTTTCATTGTTTTTTAGTTACCTTTATGTTTATTTTACAGGTATTAACTTCCTAAAATGTTAAGCCAAGTATAGTATGAAACTGAATAAGTCAGTATTGAAAATATATTGACGATTATAATATATGGGTCACTTGACAAACGTGATCTTGTTATTTGTTATGTCGATCTTGACTAGTAGACCATAACTATTTGTACAAGGCTTCTTTCAGATAAATGTTTGTTCCTTTAATTTGGAAAAATCAATCTGTTACATATTATATTGACACTTTTTATTTATATAAGATTCGTATGCATAAAATGTACAGTTCACGGCAAAGCATTGATAATTACAGCATCAAGATATTTCCTGTATAATGGTCAAAAGGATCTTCAAAAGAAATCGAAATATCAGAAAATCCCTCAAGAAGTATAGAGACTCGATTCGCCTTATCATGAGATTGATTATGGTACGTATATACCATGATTAAATTGAAAATTATGCAGAATGAGAACATTGTCATCTTAGGACACTTCATTTTAGGTACGAATTCTTTAACAGTTAGTGACTTTGGAATGGAATGGGTGAATTCACTTTAAGATAAATATTGTGTCTGTATTTCGACTCCATAAAAGTAGTGACTAAATTGAAAACACATCTTTTGTTTACAAAATGCAAAGTATAAATCAATATGGCGCAAACGTAATTGTTTGTGTTCTTTACTATATCAAACGTCAGGACTATGCTGAATTTATTTTTGAACGCTCTATTTTCCTTTAACGGCTGGAATAATAACAAACATAAAATATTTTAATTTCAGTATGCATAAAAAGGTGTCTTTATACATAGCGACAGAGAGTAGATTTATAGCAATGATATCGCCGGTCACTGTAGGAATATCAATGAAGCATACCAAATTTACGTCAATTTCTATACGCGCTTTCAGAATCATATATCTATTTTTAGGGCAAAAAGATCTCAGATATGAACGAGCATGAGAAGAAGAAGGCATATATTTACCAGGTTTAGTATCATACCTTATAGCACATATGGGAAAATAGAAGTTAAAAATACTTACAATATATCTATGCCCATTATTTATATACAAGGAACCGTCTGTTATACCTGAAGAAATATGCTTTTTATAAACAAAACATATGAACTAACAAGAGATGAAATATGATTGTTGCATAGAGCCAATCTAGTTCCAACAATCAGCCATTTACATAACGGCAGTAGTTGATATAATTTTAGTCTCAAAATATGTCAATCTAAACGTATTCCGTGTCGCTATCTTTACAAGAACACACGAACAAGCTCCTAAAATATTTCGTATTTTCGTAAGAAAAGAGTAAAGCTCTTTATATCATAAAATGAGCAAGCATTCTTATACTTTTCCACAAATTATAATTCTTGCGTATAAAACTATTTGAGTAAAAACTTCTCATTCGAATTCAGATTGTGTCAAACGAGGAAAATTACATGGACGTTGACAAGTGGGATTATTTATGCAGAGACACAATGTATTCTGGTATGAAGGAGGTGTTCCTAAGCGAGCGGGCCATTGCGGGGGCGCGAGTGGTAATGACCTCGGAAACGGGTCAATCAGCAGTCCATCAAATTGGATACCCAGAGAAGGTATTTTGAAATGGACAATACTTTCAAATCCTTTGCAACTTGATAAACGGTACAAACTGAATGAATACATATTCGTTACATTATGGAACGCAAATTGAACTAATGTATATTTGTATGGCCGCGAAATCATTAGGCAAGTTAGGTCAACCAAACTCAACACTTTAATATAAGCAGAGGTAGCTAAACGCTGGGGAACACGCAGGATCGGTACCTAAAAGTGTTCGTACGAAACAATGTCCGCTAATCGGTTAAACATGTTAACGCATTATAATTATACCACTAGACAACGAAACGATACCAGAAGGGAACACAGTTAGTTACGATAAGCAAACGATACCTTCAACCTTTTCATAAGGTTTGACAGCTAGCATAAAAATATCCAGACACATTACATTTTGATAGACCATAAGGTCCATCGATTGATAAATAGATTCTTTGACACAAGAAACATTCATTCATTTAATCTGCCCTACTTTTAAATTTAATTGCCAATAACATAATATGGCTAAATCTGGGACTGAATTTAGGAGAATAATGTAGCCATATGTTTCTGAAAATTGGTAAAACTAGTTTTTGTTTCATAAAGTAACCGTTATCCCTGTTTCAATTTTCAGGATGCCTTGATGTTCTATACCATGTTCCAAACAAGATACCGCCTACACCGATATATTTATCAGCACCGAGTGATTGTTGGGGTAAACATCATGTAAGCAATTTATAATCCTAACTGTTTTTGTTTAGGAATGGAAAGTTATGTTACGGCTGACTTTGTAATACATGAACTGTATATGACCAATAAAGACCACTTGATGACTACAGCTCATTACATGTGGCATTTTTAAATCCTACCACCTATATACAGTTATTGTTACTGCGCAGCTTGTTATGGAGGGGTTGTTGTCTGGTTCTTAATGAGCATTTGCCTCAAATAACACTGGTCGTCCAAATAACCGGCAGGTGACTCTAAATAAAGATTATTCTTTCTAAATACCTTAGTAAACAGACAATAGCAATGCAGTGTGTAATATTGCCTTTCATTGCAAGTATTTTCCCTCCGTGTTGCAGCTAAAATTGCCAATCGCATTCCGAATGGATACTAAATTCACGAGCATTCGTCACCTGTTATAAGCAATTATAATTATAGTCATCGCAAGAGATTTTTTATATAACCATAAAACGATTATTGTATGTGCATTAATCAAACCATGAACCATTCATCGTGTTTATTTCAGATATCCTTTATGGGACAAAAGGGCAAGGGACTTTAGATTTCTCTCATGGCCTCGCAAAATATCTAAATGTATTCTCTTTATTTTAAAAGTTGTTTTAAATATTTTTTATATTTGTCTTTGTCTTTAAAAATATTGTGTATTTTTTTTATATTTATGGAGTGCGATGACAATAATGGTTCCCGCGACAGGTGTAGAATGTGGAAAATGTAAAAAGTGCAGTTGACTTGAATATATTTATACAAATTGAACTATCCCCGCAGTCATGAAACAACATGGAAATTTCAAGTCGTTTTCCTTATTAGATAAGTTGCAATCTCTGAAACTTTTATGTTGTTTCATTCGTGCGGGGTAAGCTAATTTGAAAGACAATGGTTAGATCCTAAAGCAAACATAACCTTGTCAGCGGGTGTTGATGATATGTTCCATCTTACTTACAAAATCAGTGTTTGAAATAGTATGTTAATGGTATTTTATCTATGGTATATGTCATATCCATTATATATCTACTGCAACATGTGTACACTTGATGTAAACCAAATAGTACGAATTGACCGGTTTTTGTTTCCTCAACAGGCTTGTGTTCAATAAAAAAAATCTCAAGTTTTACCAGATTTCAGCGTCTATGAAGTAATCAAAAACTAACAGCGTATTCGACATATTTTTGTAACAGAAGACACCTTTTGCAATCATATAGCACATAAAAATGTTTATATATAAGTTGCGCACGATACCAAAGAGCGGAAAATGAACGCCAAATGAGCATCTTTGACCATATGCCGATAATGTCGGTATGCAAATTTAGAGGATAACGTCACAGTAACACAAGACGCAATTGTATGTTTCTTAATGCAAATTGGCGCTGAAATGTCGATCATTATTTATTTGGGTGACTGTATTTTTTCTCTTGATGTTTCTGGATGCATTATGAAGCATTTCTTTAGATCAGGTAATAATCGGAATGTTTGAATGAGAGGAGCTAAATATAGAAGAGGCGCATTGAGGGATGATGTTCACTGCAATAAACAAGAAGGAACCAATTATGATATTTTTGACTAAAAAAGGTCTCTTAAAATGAAATGAGGATACAAAAATATACTCTTTGTGTATTTTTATCACCTGCCTATATTTAGTTGCATTTGCTCTTTTATATTGTACTCTTCTATGATTTACAATGTATTAGCACTCATAGAAATAAGATCATAATATATATAGCGTGAATCACACACATAGGTTGTGAAATAAGCACTGAAACTAGTCTTTCAGCTACAAATAATGTACCCTCTCTCATATAATCGTAAAAACGTACCTAACTTATGTAATTATTGGTCAATATAAGGAAGAAATGTATCGAATTGGTAATAAAGTTTAAATTAGCTTTCCCGCCGATACATGCACAAAATTGCTTTAAACTCTGATTTTCTCAGCATTTGGTTTTCATTCTTCATTATACACTGTACCAACATACGGTTATTGCTACTACACAAAAAGATGTGCACAGCTTTTTGGTGTTTATTTATGGCAAGAGAGTACACTAATTGTTATTCTGTGGCAATCAGCTGAACAGTCTGATATAGTTAGTTATTGTTGGATATAAAAGCATAACTGTTCAAACGAAAAACGAAAAGAGGTATCAGAGATAATCAACTTTACTGACTTTAAATCTATGTTTTCTTTAGACCAAATGTTTCAAAACGAATAGGCATATTTCTACATGCAATCATTAACTATTAACTATTTGGTGCAAATACAGAATTTCAAATGTATTCTTTCAACAATCATCTTTATAAGGTTGTATTAGCTATAATTAACATAAGCCAGAAAATAGGTTCCACAATAGAGGAGAAAACCATCAGCTTTTTAATAGTCATTTTGTTATTAAAAGCGATCTTAGATAAGAATTAAATACTATTTTGGTAAGACAGGGGGACCTCATTTACTTATGTGAGTTTCACAGAAATCTGATAATGTTTATTTTCTTGAAATAATAATGCGCAATATTATTTAGATGCGATAAGTATCAGAGAAATTAAACCATTGCTTGTGCTCGAACCAGTCATTTTTTTAATACAGTTAGCCCTTAACGAACGTAAAATGAAGGAGCAAACGATTACGTTTCACAACATGTTTCTTACAGTTAATAAATTGATTTATAAAGATATACCATATACAATGTATTCTTTTCAACGAGTTAATAAACTTCTACTTTAGTCTGCTATCACTTTATTTCTTGTTAAAGTGTGATACACATAAGAAACCTGAATTCTGCTAGCCTTGACGGTGCTGCTCAGAAAGAATTAGCAATTGCATGGTTATTTTAGACATATTTAAGCTTGTTTGTCTTATTTGCATTGAGAAATTGTCATGAAAGTTTATAAATATTAATACTGATTTCGAATTATGAATCTGCTATTGCTAACTCTAAGTGTGTTTGAAACGCAAAGTTGGCAAATCTATAATCTGGTCTGGATATATTTAGGTCACATAGCTCGATTCAAGAATAATGAACTACACTATACGAGATCCTATCTTCGAAATAATCTCCACGAAGTAATTGCAGCTTACCATCCTCCCTGACATGGGTTACGGACATATTTTTCCATATTCTGACCGTACTTAAATAATCTAGTCAGTTTGATTATTGTATTCGTTTATAATTGTTCGGAGAACTATTTATTACCCACTAACTTCCGCATACTTCAAACTCCTTACTGCTAATGTGTTGTTTATAGGGTCAAAGACATTTTTAAGGCATCAGAATCAGAATCGAAGATGGAAATGGACAAGGGATCTGAAACGTAAGTAACCATCATTTGTATTGCGATTTTGCACTCATACACATTAGGAATATTGTCATTATAGCGATCAATCCATTACGTAAAATAAGAAATACTGTTACTGGCAGATGTTTTTTCTTTACACGTTTTGAACTTTTAGCAATTAAAGATCCAAACTAAAACCATTTACAAAGTTGTTAAATTATGACATCCCTTTACAACGGCATAGGTCTCTCACTATATTGACAACAAATTAAATATTTTATCCTGCTTAAAATAACATTTTTCATGTATCATTCTTAATGAGCGTTTGCTTCCGTTAGCACTGGCCGTCTCAGGGTGGAAGAGAATTTTAGATAGATTGGAAAATAGATTATAGTGTTGCATTGCTTATTGGCCTCTGCTCAAAGCAAGTATTTTGCCTCCTTATGACTGTTAAAATCGTTTTCCGAATGGAAGGTATATTTAGAAGCATTTGGCAGCTATTATAAGAAATATAATTTAAATTATTACAAAGAATCTTTTCATCAAAACATCAAACGAATACCTGATATTTTTTAATAAAATAAAATGAAACTTTAATCGTGTTTATTTGGATTTCATTTAAGAGACAAAATTTAGCCTCGAGAAATATTTGCCTCTCGACATATAGGATTCCTTTTTTACACTGAATTTATGCGTGGAAATAATGCAAATCTGATCAATTCTCGTCCAACGGTAAAATTGGAATATTGCGATTATACGATGGCATATTTATTTTCAAGAAATAATAATGCATAATATTCTTTAGATGTGATACATATCAGAGAAATTAAACAGTTATTTGTGTCCGATCCAGTAATTTTTGACACAATCAGTATTTAAAGAGCTGATCCGAAGACATTGTTTCCGTTTTGTTACGATTTGTCTTTCATCAGAGAAACTTTAACTTCCGCATACATCGTGCTCCTAAGTGTGAATGCGTTTATTTTAGGGATAAAGATACCACAAAGGCCGCAGAATCAGAATCAAAGATGGAAAAGAACGAAAACCAGACGTAAGAAAATGATATTTCCACGGTTATGTTTATTATCTCAAACACATTACGAGTATTGTCATTATCGCGACCAGATCGTTTCGTAAAATAACACCACACTTTTACTGGCAAATAGCCTTTTTACACCATTTGAACCTTGCACAACAAAAATCCAAACAACAAGTCTGAAAACGTGCTGAAATATGCCATCACTTTAGAACTGCACAGGTCTGTCTCTATATAGTCAAAAAAGTAAATATCTAATCCTGCTTAAAATACGTTGTATCTGTTTCAACATATACTGAATCGAATGAACAACAGATTTGTGTTTAGTCTTATATGTTTAATTGTTCACTAGCACAAATCAGACATTAAAGGATATTTTTCCTCCTCTTTGAGTAAGCTCGTTTTGTTTGTTTTGTTTGTTTATTTTTTGTATAAATCAATTTTATTTTGAATACATAGAGCACTTACCTAAATGCATCCGACTCAACGTTCATTCTTCAGTCTTGTTTCTCTAGATTAATATGTAAAAATATACCAAAACATTCATCTGCTGTAAAAACAAAATGTCTGCCTACTTTGAAAGATATGATATAAACTGCATGATATATGTTCGTTTTACTCTCAGTGCAGACACCAGTCCAGACACCAGTCCCAAGACACAAAACGTCTTTAATTTTGAACTCTACCCATTTAAGACAACGAGCAAAATCGGAAAAAGCAATGAAGATTTAGACAAATTTATTAATCCCCAAACCTCTGACGCGGTCAAAGAGCAAGAGGACATTCAGGTAGACAAGTATTTAAGACTTACTGATGACATTATCTCTCGGATTCGCTACATCAGTGAGCAAAATGGTTACAGCAAAGACCGCCCGATTGCAAAGGCCATAAAAATACTAAAGTGGATCGACAAAAGACACTTTTACCAGATGTATCGTGAATTTCATCTTAAGGTAATGCAGTATTAAACGCTAATATATGTATCCTTACTATTATCTTATTAGTATAAATATATCTGTCTGATTTAGAATATAATCATTCAGATTTGAAACTCTACAAATAATGAGTCTTAAGTTGTGAAATTGAACTGACACTTTAGGTATTAATGCCAGAATTGTCCTTCTTCAGTTGCTTCAGTTGCTTTTTCAAAGTGTGGGCACGAGGGAATGAAAAGGAAGGCTTTGTTATGAATGTTGTTGCTTATACTGCTAGGCTTCTAATATATATAGCTTCTCTAGCTTTTTTCAGCAGCCACCGCTTAGCTGAGGGGACGGATAAATTATTCCGTCAGCACATCCCTACGTTATCTTTATGAACACTGCATTCAAATGTTTTATTCAATCCAAACAAATCTGCAATATAACTTATCTTGTGAATATTTATTTCGTGCTTTAACGACAAGTGCATTATGGTCATTTTACTTATATTTATGGCACTTGATCATAGTAGCATTTTTCATAACTATCTAAATGTTCTGTCTTTGAAATGTATTATAATATTTTTTCGAAATTGAAAGCTTGATCTCAACAAACGCTTCCAGAATTCCGATAATGAGCACATTTTTAATACATTTCTTAAACGTATGGTTCTTGATCCTTATAGTAGAAGTATTGCTAATACACAACATTTTAAAAACTCTATAGTTAACATTTATTATTTGAGTTTAACAATGTAGAGACAAATGCCATAAAGTGGTCCGGAGTGTTTGATTATGCACACGTTCTGGTCATACTTGGTAGAAATATGGCACTTGATTATTTTAGCATACACCTTCCTGATGCATAAGCTTATGAATAATTTTAACTCTCCATTCAAGAATTTGTTTCACCCATATTTGCTTCGAAGTTTCATCTGAACATGAATTCGATCACATTTGATAATGCGCACATATTTTCTTGCAGTTATGACCCCTGATCATTATTTGCTCATTTGTTTTCTCCGTTAACTTTATATTGTCAGAATCGTGCGGTATTTTTCCGCATTTACAACTTCATACAGCACGACGTGTATTGAAAATTGGTATAGTGGTATTAGGAACTATTTTGTAAGCAATGCATACTCATAAGCTTTAGCTTTTCGTTTATTAGATTTGTTAGTAGAGGAAATAAATAAGCTGTTTCGTTCATTTAAATGTAAAAACGATAAGTTAACGATGTAGACGAGTTCACTGAGTCCGAAAAGAAACTCTCAAACAAGCAAACGAAAGAATGTAATATTCGCAGTATCCAAAACAAACGTGAGACGCATACTTGAAATACAATTATGCTCATTTAAACAGTAATTTAGAGGAAATATTTGTAACTTTTCGCAAATAGAATCAGGCTATGACCAGTACTATCTAGGAACTATCAAAATAGCATAGACATATATAATGAGGCCAAGGGCTCTCGCATATCTATCAGAGACGTACTATTTTGAAAGTCAATCAAAGCACTAAATTCGAGAAAAAGGCAATGAAAGGTTTCTAAAGAAAACTAACAGCCTCAAAGCCAATAAGCCTAGACGACAAAGAAGTCTTTTTTCCGCTGGCTGAATGGACTTTTACGCAGCAACTACTTTGATACAGTGTTTTGATTTAGGATAGAGATAGAAGTCATGCAGGTGACGTACATGGATGTGATCCCTCCAACAAAGAGTATGCAAGTGACAATGCATAAGCATACGTCTTCTTTAGTCGGTGATAAGAATGGAAATAAATATACCTACATTTTTACATCCTACATTTCCTCAAAATGTAGTATCTTAGTTCTGAAAAATCCGAATTATATCACCCACCTCAAGGGTTCCAAAACTTGAGATACCCCGTCAAACAGAACTGAAACTAATATCACATTGATCTTACTGCACTCAAAATAAAATGAGTGTGATATTCCATAGCGTCGTTTTGATCATTTCAATTAAGAGAATTCATATTTTGCCCACATTATAATTCCAAACATTCAATGTCAGAACAGAAACACACATGCAGTTGATTTAACGCGGGTCCTTCCATGCTCAAATTACATGTGCATCATATGGAATCGACACAACTATATAATAAATACAGTCCATCACAAGCAGAAATTAGTAGATTCGACATAAAAACAAACTCCATCCATTCCAGACTAATTTAAAAAGTTGTTTCAATGCGCATTGGTTTACAGAATGACTAAGTTTCAACTTGAAGTAGAACAAAAAGAGAATTTTTAAAACTAATGAAGTTCAACGTCGTTAGGTGGAGCAATGTGTGCATTGATATTGCTCCTATGTATTGATAAATCTATGGTTGTTTTGGAATACAGCATAAATACAAGTACTTTGTTTCTTGTAGTGTATTTTTGTATTATTAAGCCTTAGGTAGAAAATCAAAATGAGCATATAATAAAATGGTTACTGCATTTATACGGGAATATATGAACTCCTTTTTCCGGCGTAATGTTGTACCCCCAAGGTTGTGCAGTAATACTCAGAAAAACTTGTTCGTATTTTCGTTATTATTCTCATCCTGTCTCTATATCCTTTTTTCACTTTTATGCGATTTAACTCTCATCTAGCAAATGAAAGCAGACTAGTCAAGGATGTGCCATTATGCTGTTCATTTCAATCCAAAACGTTCTTGACCATTTGTAAATTATCTAATTACCTAATGTTATAATTATCCTATATGAATTCTGCGGCTTTCTTGACCTACACCCCTTCCCTCTATTGTGCTACAAACCAAACACTAAACTGTATCAGACATTATTCTTAAAAGGTGTATTTTTATTCAGTTTTTATTTCTCCGATCCATGAAACCCATGGTTTCCTTAACGCGAAATATAAAATGATTTTAAAAAAGGTTAAGGACAAATTTAATTTGACCTAGCGTCAAAGGAAATATTAAGTAAATAGATTTGTAAATAGTGGTCTGTAATATAGACTACTAGCGTATAACACGCTTCAATTATATTATATTCGTTTTCAGCGTGGAACCAAATATGAAGATGCAGTAGAAGCAAAGAAAGAATGCATTGCCAAACTCGAGGAGAAGGATCCTCTGTTTTCAGAATCTATCGCGGTTGAGGTAATTACTAGTTTGAGACCAAAAGTCTAAAAACTTATGCATCTAACAGAACCAACCTTCTTGAGCAATGGTGTATAACTAAGCAATTGTTTACAAAGTAAGGTAGCATGCTATAGAGTTTGCAGTAACCATAAGTTGTTATTTCTAGACTAAATATAAGACTGGTCGTGTTTAATAAAATTATAAACCGCAATATAAGCACAGTGAATTTTTCTTTGTTTCAATTTGCTCTTTAAAAGGGAATAGAATCTGATAGTATCTGTGACAACGTTTGTCCGCTATCACTACTAGTACCAACATGTATATAAATATACTTCATAATGATGGCTCAATGCGATGAATAAACTAATTATGTTTCATGACTTTTCAAGAACCAATTTCAGATAATCGTCGTTCTATGCAAAACAATATAATTAACCCTTCAACGCATAACAGCCATTTTCTCATGAAAGTGATACACCAGCTTAATTAAAACATTACCTTATTATACAGCTTATAGTAATGAATATCTAAAATTATTCCCCATTTAATTTATATATTAATAAATAATTCGACTACTAAAAACTTCTGGGTTTTTTTGTATATTGTCTTGAAAATGTTACTTGACAAGATCAGCATTTATAGAACATAATTTTAACTTCATAATATAGTTTCATATGCTAACTAACTAAAGATATTTATTTTAGTCCATTACTTTCAGAGACAAAATGCACACTGAGTAGGAATTCACAGATATAAATAATCATAAATAATGTACATTTTGTCTCATGACGATATCGTGCACAGAATGTCCTAATCTCTGAACAAAGCTTGGAAATAATTTGTCAGACGTTTTCTAAATAAGTTTGCTAAAGGAAATGACAAAGCAGAGTCCTGCCTACAAAGTGGCTATCATCAAACTGCTGCCAAAGTGCTGTTCTTCATTGCAGGATCATCATTTTCATCGTTTGTGTTCCTATAGCAGATCCATTAATGCTTGTGTCCGTATGTACAAGATGTTAACATATATTGCAATTAAAGTGCAAAGTTCCAAGTCAAACAAATTCCATAGTTCCATAATATCTTGAAATAAAAAATAAATATCAGTCAGTTACTTGTCTTACAAAATGTTCTTTCATTCCATAAATTTCTTGAAAGCACTGAAATTGCGACACTATTTTCTTTATACATTGTATAATTTGTCTAGGTTTTAAAGAAATGATTTATAAGTACAGACAGATGGTAATAACTTTGCAAATCATTCCATTGGGCATAACATAAAAGATAATAGAATTGTGCTGGATTTGCTCACATAAATATATCGCCGACGTTCTTGTATGCCCAACATACCCTTATGAAAAGTGCATACTTATTATAAAAACAGTAGAATGCATTGAATGATCGATATGTATTTATTCTGAATATGGTCAAAACTAAATTCGGAGAACTGAATTCACGAGTTTCTACCATATAGCCCGTCCGGATGTGTGGCAAAAAGGCCTTTACTCTTACAAGAATCACGGGAACATAACAATTGTGACTATACGCATCTTTAGTGATGGCCATAATATTGTTACAAGCCAGGGGTCTTTGCTTGACCGAACGGTGTCAAACTCTGGTGCGATTCCCGCTAGAAGTCATATGTTTACCCCAAATTTCCAAAGACTTCTATACAACTTCAGTTGTAAGTTAGGAAGCCAGACGTGTCCATTCTATACATAAATTTTACTCTAATCAATGTAAAACCACAGATTTCCCAACTTGCCAAATATCTATCAACCGCACGTTTGCATAGCTTCCCTTCATCACTTTCCGTACCGTCAGCAGTTCACGCCGTAGAAACTCTACAACTATCCCCTGATTCAGGAAACTATTTTAACTACGCCACCTTAGGCCAGTCAATCCATGGTTCCAAGGCACATTACGGCAATACAACTACATCACATTTGCCACCATGGCGACATAAACGGTATCTGCAGAGTCCCTTCTTGTTTATCCCATTGTGTAATTTACCGGTTTCCTACCGTAAATACTGCCACTGCAGTCACAACACCAAGGTACACTACTAGATTTTATTAGGGACTACATTATGACAGGGACAGTCATGCGGTTTGGGTCTGAATTCACTACTAATTGACCATGGCATCTTGGAAACTCACTAATACTTTCTCTCCGTGACGTTTGCTCCTAGTAATTTGCTAATTATTTCGGGCTAAGGAATATTTCCATTGTACCGAATTCCAGTAATCAAACAAGTAAATTCACACAAATCTAAGAATTCCTTAAACGGGGCGCTATCACCAAATGCGCATCTCCAAAATTTATTACAATATGTAGCGGGCTTCTATATGATCTATACTAATACTGCAAAACATGTTGAGCTTCCACAATTGGGTCATACTTTGCTTTCATCTGCAGGAAGACAAACTCAAAGTCACAGTACAAAAGAACAGTCATTTATTATCATTGGCCCTTTCAGATAATGACGGTAATATCTATCATTTTTGAGGCGATCAATAAAATACTATAGGCGCTTTGCAGTTCACACGATTCATTCATGCAGTGTATTCAACCGCAAGTTAAGAAGTGTACTATGTAAATATGTAAGAATAATGTTTAAAATACGACTATACTATCCATGCTATATTATGCCAAATTGAAGCTAAGATAGTCAACTTCGAATTTAAAGGAAACGCAAAAAGTATTTATGGACATAAACCCCTTTCATATCAAAGCAAACACGATGAACAATCAAATATAACAATAAATATGTTCAAATTGTTTCAAAAAGGGCATATATTAAAAGTATAATCGTAAGTAGACAATTCTTACAATGTTGATTTAAAATTTGTGTATAATGTGTGACATAATTTTCTGGTGCTACATAATCTAAAAGCTTCTTATTTTAGCTCACATAAAAGAAGTCATTTCACATGGTGGAAATCAATAAATAGGCAAGTATGCTTTATTCCAACAGTGAATACTGGCAAGCTGTACGCTATAGTCATTGTACAACTATCAGGAGGTATTACTAGGTCATGTATGTGTGTCATGCGCTAAAGCAAACCCTTACAGTCCCATCTCTATGATGTTTTGTGTAGTTTTCATTCCATTTATTGTACCAGGTATATAAAACATTCCGATTTGAATGAGATTTAAGTTAACTATTTGGCAAATTTAGAAGATGGTGAGTACAGGATATGTGTAACTGCCTGCTTTGGGTGCCTTTTCAAACGATTTCATTACCAATGTGACTTGGCTGCCAGTGGTACATAGTACTTTTCCTGATGGTGTGAGCCAATCACGTTCCTGCGTTACTTAGAGATATTAACTGGATCTCAGTTACGAATTTGCAAGGCTTTTAGAGTGGAAGTGGTATAAGAGAAAATGATTACATTTGCTGTTTGAGAAGTTCCTATGTATTTCAAATATCTTGAGTATGGATGTAATTCTACAATAAAAAGTGGACATTGTCCGGTACGCGGCTCGAGACAATGTTACGGATTATTTCAACTACACCTGCAAATTCGCTTACATCTAAGGAACCTTTTGTATAAAAAGAAGTACGGTCACGATTGAGGATCGCATCTCACGAAATACGAGAGTGTATGTAAAAGACGACTTTGTAGTGGCAACGATCAATTATTTTCTAGGGAAGGTGGTGATTTCTTAAAGAGAATTTTTCAGTATTGCCAAAATTGATTTCTACTAATTTCGTATGATAAAAGATGCAATTAAAGTTTGTTCCTGATCATGCAATGTTTGGTAATAGAGCCTAAATGCATTATCATATACTGGATAAGATGCATTAAAGGACTGTTTGGTAGTATACAAAAGACCTAATAATATTTGTTTGAAATGAAGTATTTCTGAAGAAGAAGTTCTAAATACTTCTAGACAAAATATAAACTCCTAAATATATATCGGATTTAAGAATTTGCGGATAAGATTTGCAAACTATAATTAGGTTGACCGTTTCTAAAGTCCTGTATAATGATATGAAGACCTTCACCTCTGCTATATCGTCTGTTCAATGTTATGATATGAAATATTCACGGCGGCTGTACAGTCTATGTTTGCCAACAATCAAGGGATTTTTACATTGTCAATATTTTGAAGAAAGGTTTGATTACCTTCAAATATAATTTCTAAAATGTTGGCCTTCGCCAAAACAGGGATAAAGAAACCATCAAATAGAATTATGTGTCATCCTGAATTGTATATAATTGACTGGTGTGCATGAAATCAGTTTTAAATTTAAAGAAATAAATTGTAACAGGTCTTCCGCTTATAATTTCTGAACTCTAATCATCCGTAATTAACGTTCAATAGTATCCACACATTTTGGTTTATATCTGATTCAACGATCATTGGCATATAATATGCAGTCATTCCTATAATTAAGGCATTTCACTACGCTCTTACTTTGGGTATTGAAAAGGGTGAGTGACCATATTTATCCTGCTCACCGATTGAATAACATTTAGAAAAGAGAAACTCTTGCCTTAACCCTGAGATTGCTATCTTCAAACAACTGGGATATAAACATGGAAAGGCAGCAATTTAGACCCAGGCTAACTAAGTCTTTCATTCGGTATGTCATTCTTCGTGATTAACAATATGCTTTCCCCATGTCAAGAAAAGAATAGTTATTATCTGTTTGTTCGTAAATGAAGCTTTTCATATAAGGCAATAAGATTCAAGTCCGAGTAAACTCTCAAATGCGCTTCTTGCAAATCTGAATCCACGCTGAAAGCCTGACGGCTATTTGTTGAATTCGAGATCCCAGATGTCTTTTTATCATTCGTTTCATGATTTTGCAAATGTGGCCTTTATTAGCTATCGGACGAGCGTTGGAAGGATCTGTTTGCTGCGTTTTATCTCTGAGTAATGATGTCACTGTCTTTTCTTGCCGTGACGACTGAAATATAATATTCTTTGTTAACCTTTTGAAATATCACCAGCAGACTGGCTATATTTGTTTCCAGGAAACGCCTTAGAACATGTTTGTAAATATTATTATCGGATTCGCTGTATCTTTGCACTATAATCTGTCTCTTTGATTCTTGCAGGAACTGAAACGTTTCACAATTTGCGGTACTATATTTCCATATATGCCATGACCAATAAGGTCCCGATGTGTTCGTCAATCGAGATGACGAAGACCACTTTATTGATCCAGTGTTTGAGGGTCATCTGTAGATCTGTGGGTGCACAGTTGGCTGAAGAGGGCAATGTGCGCCCTGAATGTTATATGGCAGTGTAGACATTGGATGGCAACAACGGAGATCTTGAGGTCACTGGCTTGTGCTTTCCTGGCCGGCCTTCTTTATTCTGCTTTGGCTGTTCTGTTGGCCTCGCAAGCTACAACACCTTTTCCTATAAAGGAGAGCCACACGCTCCTGTCCTGAGAAGTCTGCTCCCACCTGTCAGTGCTTATGCCAGAATCCTTCCAATACGTCTACAAGGTGTCCTTGTAACGTTTCATCTAGCCTCCTTTAGAGCGGTTTCCTTGTTCTTGTTAAGAAAGAGTCCTTTCTGAAGCCGGTGGACTGGTATGCGAGCTACATGGATTGCGTAGATACTGTGTAGGCCTGTTTAGGCAAGGACCGCATTATCTGGGATCCTCTCTTGCCTCTTAATGTTTAGGAGTCTTCTGAGGCAAGTTGTATGGAAATGATTCATCTACTTTACATGGCGCTGGTACACGATTCAGGTTTCGCGTTGAGGGTACTGTCGTTCAATACAACTTCAGTTTTGTATGTAGACGATTGCCTCCTATAAACGTAATATACATGGAAAAAGTAATTCTTTACGTGCAAAGAGTCAGATGACAACATAGCAGAGCTGAGCATATATTTCTAGACATAGTCTAGATATGTTTTAGAGCTAAACAAAATAAAGAATAATTATTTTGATGACTTTGTCAGACAATTTGGTTCGGATTAACCTTTGTCTATCTCCTACGGTTAAACATTTTGAAGATTTGAAAATCGTAATATAGAATGCACATTGCAATGAGTCTAATACGTGACACTGTATCCGAAAGGCAAGAGATTTTTTAAAAGATCCTTCAAGTTTACAACGACAAAACTATGGTCAGGCAAAAGTTTATCATGAAGGTCAATTGATACATGCATCATGACTTGGACTGTGAGGAAAATATTTGCAAACAATTTCTTGTTAAAGTCTATCTAATATTTTAATAACAGAATTGATTTTTTAAAATACTGTGATGCAATTTTCCTCCAATAATAAATCGTAGAGATATATTTAAAAATAGTGTCTTACCCTCAGATTTGTCATGACCACCTCTTTTCCTTATGATATCAACAATGTGACCCACACATAAAAATAATATATCTTTACCAGTCTTTAATACCTTTCCACTGTCTAAGTTTCTATGACGTTAAAAAGAATAAACGATCGTCATGCTTTCGCAAGGACTGAGGCAACAGTAAAAAGTCGATGCTTGTCAGTTGTGCAAACTGAAACATACCAGATATAGTATACTAAAGTCCATCGCAAATTTATTCTGCAATAAAACACAATACCAAATTTAACAGATCGGAACTTAAAAATGTGTAATATGATGTACAAATTACAATAGATAATATGCCCAGTCTCTCACTTTCGTCATTATATATTAATCTACTGATCTCCCATTTGCTTAGTTATTCCATTTATTAAATCAAGCGCAGATGATTCTGTACTCGTGCTGTGGGTTTGAAAATGTCAAGCATTGTGAGGATTCTTTCTAAGTCTTAAAATACATGATGCACGATAAATAAAAATTATGCTGGATAGTGTTACGAGATCATTTATTTGAAATGCTTTTGCAGCTAATTTCTTTCGATTATGGCATGAAAGACGACAATCCGATGGAAAATATGATTTTCTACAACAAAAGAAACCAGCATTCTGGCGGATTGCGAGGCAGCACGGTAGCAAAGAATAAGGTATGTCCATTCCAGCTCGTCAAAGTCCTGTGAACAAAATTATGTGACATAGAGTCAAAGATATTTGTTACTGTATTAACATCCCATGTTAAACAGAAATATATATTTTTTTGGCAAACGTTGTTGCAGCAGCAGAGTCTATAGGATATTAAAACTAATTCTTGTGATCTCGTTGAGATTAGGTTTGTCAAGATAATCTGGAAAATATGTATTACCATAACGTCGTTTGCAGACATTGTGAAACTTTATACAAAGTCTTCAAATAATCGTTGCCTTTCTTGCATTTGTGAGTTTTAATACTACCTTTGAAAGGCAGTTAAAACTTATCTTGTTTGCAAGAGCAATGAACCTGGAGGTCTCGACTTATTTCTGTGTCATATCATGCTGCAGACACTTAAGACGGGTATATTCGAAACAATAATATGTACATCCACCTGATCTGCTTCAAGTCAATTTTTTAAAAATCATGCTTTTGTTGTTATCGAATATACATATCACTCAAGAATTGCTAGTTTGTTATTATATAATGAATGAGTCATAGCAATTAAGGACAGACTTTTTTAGTCCCGTTTCTTCTTAGTATGTTGTGTTTGCAACACGTTTCAAGACACAAACCTTTCTTCTAGCATATATGCCAATTTCAGTTGAAGATCGCACTTTAAAGAGGCTACGATGTCCACATGTAGTGAATTGTTCGCAGCAACAGTCAACCTACATACATAGTCTTCAGTTTGTTTTAGCATGGGAGTTGTGACTAGTTCAAAGGTGTTATCTTATGCTCTCCTCCCCACCATCTCTCTTTCTCTCTCTCTCTCTCTCTCTCTCTCTCTCTCTCTCTCTCTCTCTCTCTCCACACTGTACAGGGAGTGAACACTGATCGACGACTATCATCAAATAATATCAAGCTGTAGCCATTGATGCGCTATATCGAAATCGATAATAAAGA
The DNA here is from genome assembly GCA_016617855.1 of Megalonaias nervosa. Lineage (NCBI taxonomy): Eukaryota > Metazoa > Mollusca > Bivalvia > Unionida > Unionidae > Megalonaias > Megalonaias nervosa. Next base: position 20,973 of record JAECUM010038985.1, on the reverse strand, counting down.
TAACGATTACCATTTATTAAAATGTTTCCGGTGTCCTTTTTATAGATTAAGATATTGCAGTGTTACAATATGAATATGCTATACATTTTTCGAGAAGACATACATCAATGTAACAAACAAATTTCAGGTGTCACATCTATTGGGCAACGTATTCTCGGAGTATTACATTCGCATCTATGCTAAAACGCCTGACAAAGAAGAGGAGGAGGAGGAGGAGCAGGAGGAGGAGGAGCAGGAAGAGAATACAGCGATTGATCGCATCGATGTTAAAATGTATCATATCCTAGATTGTTTCAAACGGGTTGTGGAAGAATTGGCGTGAGTATTTTCTATAAAGTTTATGTTTCAATTGCTATAATCATAAAATTGGGAAATTTAGATCCCGGTATTAACATCAAAAACTACATTTCTTGCAGTAACCTTACTAAGAAATGTTAAGGTTTGAAACTTCAGAGACCTGTAATAAGTACCAATTCATTAGTATTAGTAAATATCCTTAATTTTAAAATACAAAATATGTGCAACATTGCAACAATATCAATGTGTTAAGCAAGAGCTATCAACTATACAAACTGAACTACTGTGTGATCTGAGATCCTATGTTCATGGACCTATCAGAGTGGTAAAATCACAAACTTTTAACCTACGCATGGCAAAACTGTAATCAATTTCCAAAGATTGCAAACATTAAATGTCAGCTAACGTTCATAATCTAATTTATTCATTTATGATTTAGACTCTATCAAAAGTTGATCAAAGAGTATGAGTTTTGTTTCTGATTTAATTGCAGTGTGATTGCTAGAGGTTTCTGGTTGACACAATAGAGTCAGTTCCATGTATCAAAGTATCCATACGTCCTGAGATAATAAGTTTCTGTTCAGTTCTAATGCTTATCTTAACCTTACGCTTCCTTTGGTAAGGGATAATTCACTGAACACAAACAACAACAAAAAAAGATGTTCTTGTCATCGTGCCTACACATATACGTCAGGGTACTATAACATACGCCAATGTTAACTGACCACATCCACGAAACAAAGGCAGTGCAGGGTCATCTAAGAACACAATAATAACTGTAAAACCCAATTGAATGTGACTATTAAAATTTAGAAGATTCCCTTTATCTGGCTTCTGTAATATAAACATATGTTCACGAAGTCAATTTTGAAATATTTTGTGGGGTTTTATTAGGGTATTTCTATTTCATTTTTATTTCGAAGGTTTCAAGCACAAGATCTAATATATATCTTCTGAAGTATACCATCAATATATACAGGCGTTCCTTCTGTACTATTAGTTTGACTAACCATTTAAAGGCATCTATTGTTCAAACATAGCATTCCATTAAACTCATTTTCAAACTATAGTTTGATTTTAACCATACGATCGACTTTATGCGACACTGACGAATTACAAACGAGTGTAATTTGACTTAAAATGTCTTTTACGGATCATTTTGTCTATAGAAACTCCTGATAAAAATGAGTGGTGCTACTTCACAATTTCGGCTTTGAACAAAGAGTGTTTTTCTTTTACATCAAGCCACACTAGTATATGTGCTATTTAGGGATATTACAGTTTCTATTTTCAGAGAGAATGCAAGATATATTAGTCAAGCCAATAATTGTATACAAATGTAATCTATACTCTCTGAGTTAACAAACATATCTTCGCGATATGGGATACTGTTTAAAAGATTATTTTCACTGCAGTGGTATAGTCATTATGCAGCGATGCCATACCTATCCAAATTCTCAACGTAAGAATTTAATTAATGTTGCGTTCAGTGAATTATCCCTTGCTGCTAGAAATGAAAGCATAGAAAGAAGTCGATCACTGTCACTGTAAAACTGAAACAAATACGTTGTTTATATAAGAAGAAATGTTTTCTCTAAGGATGCAACAACTTAAATTCGTATACTCTGTTATAGGACACTGTGTAGTTGATGTTGTATTAGTCGTCGCATATGTTGATGTGATATTAGACGTCTCATTATCATTCGCGTCCAGTGTATGTATTCCGTGCTTGACTCAGAAAACATACAGACGCATTCGTTCTGCAAACTTTACTTTTAACATATCAAAAAAGTATGAAAATAATGACAGACAAATCACAATAAATCATTAAAGAGAATGTTTTAAACTTAACGTTGAATCTGACAGAAACCATCCAGATTTTCCTAATTAGACAGCCCACCCATTGTTCATTTTTTGGGGGAAAATATGTTCTGTATGTATTCCGATTGTTCGGTAAATTTGGCCACCTTTAGTAAACAGAATTTTTTAAAATTACCTCCCTTGGACCAGATCTTACAATTATTATTCATGGCATCTACATATACCAGCTGCAATGTCCTTCTGTTTCATATTGTACTTTCACAAATTACTGTCAAAACGTGCATTTTAAGTCATTGACATGCTGTTATTTCAACTATATACCACATTTTTTCCTTCGATCATGGGCTGGGATTTCATTATTGCGTCATTTTGAATTATCTATCGTCCTTTACCTACAGATGTTAGATTGATGTGAGCAGCTTTATATATATATATATATATATATATATATATATATATATATATATATATATATATATAACTCGATATATATATTTCTCATTTTAAGTATAATTCATTTGACTTAAAAGAGCATTTAGTTGTGCGTCTCCCTTTGTTTTTATTAGTGGAACTTAATGTTCGCTTGTGTCAGATACATTTCAGCCTAAACGACGCATTTTCTGTTTTGACGCAGGTGGTTAAGCACTGGTTATTACAAGATTTTGATTTTTATTTTCCTCTCCATTTTGCATGGACAACACTGTAACGATTATAAGAAATTTTCGTATATTACAATCAAATATATTAGGGCTGTATAGAAAATTCTGTTCCGTTTCCGTTTACATACGACATTATTTTCATCAAGTGTGTTTCTACCTTAATTCGTAACCGTTTGCTGCCTGCATACACTAGATTTAAAGTTCTGTCTCATATCTCACTAAAAACAATTATAGCATGAGCAATATTTTACTCCAGGTGTATGATGAGCAGTTTCTGTTTAGAGACCACGTTTTACCGGATATGATATTTTATAATATATTAGACTTTACTTATGAGCTTAATTTTGGGTAATGAATTTGATGTGCTTACCTGCTGACTTAAAGTTTAAATGGCAATACTGGAAGCTTGTAACATTAAATGTCTCAATGAAAATTCCTTGTCTTCCCCTCTTTCCTCATATATATATATATATATATATATATATATATATATATATATATATATATATATATATGTGTGTGTGTGTGTGTGTGTGTGTGTGTGTGTGTGTGTGTGTTCCTACGGACCCTTTTTAATAAAACATTTCATAATCAAGGTGTTCGTTTCTGCACCTCTACTCATTATCTTTTGGTGGGTGTGCAATTTATACATGACCGAACTTAAGCGAACAATTTCAGCAAAAGATAATAATTCTTTTGAAGTGCTTATTTCGCGACAGCAAGATCTTTTTAGAAAAAACATGTTCCAACCAAAGGTAGATGACAGGTCTCACAAAAGGCCTTTAAGCATGGACACTTGGTATATTCTCGCAACACAAAAAAAAAAACAGATTCGAGTTCAATATAAAAAGAACAAATGTTAGTACTACCATAACATGCATGAAGCATTTATACTAATTCAGTTTTTTTTTTCTCTCATTTTGTGATACATTGTTTAGCATTTTTGGCATATAGATAAATTGATTAACAGAGATGATGCGTACAACTGTCAGATATGTCAAAAAGTGTACAATACAAACAATATTTATTGGAATTCATACCAAATTTGTTTCAACATCTACATACAATTAAAACGTTATCTGTAGATCAATCAGTTTCATAACCAACACATTATTTGAAGCGGTCTGAAATAGTAGTCAGAGAACCAAAGCTTTAGTTGATAACTTTTTGAAACAGTAGCCACAGAACCAAGGCTTTAATTGATAACGGTCTAGAATAGAAACGACAGAGTACGGTTTTATTGCCTTTCCAATGTTACTCTGAAAGTCAATGGTAACTGTGTGCATTGTCCACAACAGAAATGGAGATAGCGTCAATAAGTAAATTACACCCATGGTTGTAACGCATATTCTCAGTGCAGTCTTGAGGAATCTAAGGACATGTTTACATTATTGATATGGTTCAGAAAATAACAATACCCTTTCTGTTTTGGCTTAGAAAAGCCTGCTTTTATATATCTTGCCTAGTGGCTGTACGTTCTGTAGGCCTATGGGTGTAATGAGACTTATCTAGGACATAACACTGCGGCTGACCAAGTCTGGTGTATGAATCGATCACAGGATTCCTGCGCAGGAATTAGCACATAAACAACTGAGCTACAGCTTCATCACACCAATCTGCAAATAGTCGAGCAACTATCATTTCTTTCTTGTCAAATATCCTGGCTAAAAAAGGTTATAAAATTTGAAAAATTTCTATGGTAGTGAATATTCTTCAACTCACGATCAGATCACAACTACCAACATACACAACATGCATGTCCTCTCGTGTGTGTGTATAAATAAATAAATAAATAAATAAATATATATATATATATATATATATATATATATATATATGGGTTCAAGACCAATAAAGTGTATATGTGTGAGTGTGTCTGTTTGTGTGTTTATATTGATACATACTATAAGTTCCATTTTATCAATTTTAACTAGTCAAAAGTATGACAAGGGATCGAGACAAAATGATGAGGGGGAAGATAACGAGAACAATGCTGAGCACACGGCACGTGGTGGGAACCAGTCAAGCGCTGGTAAAATAATAATAATAATAATAATAATAATAATAATAATACACAATTTCCAGGACTTAAACTATACTTCAAACTGTTAACAAGGCTTTTAAACTTGTCTATGAGCAGCTTAGTTCAACAATAGTGGTTTTAATACCTTGCTACAACCATCAAACCATGCACGCATACACAAATACATACATACGTACATACATACATAGATACATACATACATGCGTAGATACATACATACATACATACATACATAGAGTACCCTTCATATGTGCACCCGGTCTATCCTGAAGCACATGCAAATTCAAGGTAGTATTCCGTTAGTTCGATTAACCAATTGTTGCTAAGAGTGAAGGTAGCATGAAATGTTCAGTTACACACTCTGTCGTTTAGATTCTAATCAAGTTTGGTTTTAAATTCTTCTAAGTCTTAACCATTTTATATGTACCAATATATGTTTGATTTATAGAATAGAGTAAATTTCCGAAACATCATTCTATTTGTCTCCCCATCTCTGTATTCATCTAAGTAACGTTCCAACAATTCATCCGTCGAAACACTTTATGCTTATTTAAACAATCGTACTATATTTATTCTCATACTTTTATTCTTATTTTCAGACAACCAAACAGAAGAGTAGGACCTTTAATAATTTGGTTTCTTCTTCGGATGCATTAGCCAATCATAATACCTTAGGAGAACTACGCTGCTTCGCAAATCCAGCCCTTCCAGATTCTACTTTTAGCTCAGTTTTCTGCTGAGCTATTGGTGGTCAGGCAGAGTGATCTCCCCTTATATATAAGACTTGGCGGCAAGGCCATGTTAGTTATTACGTCCGCTCGTGCTTAGAAGCACGCTCTCGTCAACCAAAACTACGTGGAAGATTTCCCTCTGCAAGTTGGAGAAGTTTCTTCACTTCTAAGTAAAGTGTATTCCGTCTATAACATTTTTTTCTCTTTCTCTCAAGACAAAGTTCTGCCTTTACAAATTGACACACTTTGTCGTCGTCACACACTGGGTACTTGCACGTGGAGCCTAAGAGACTTCACAGTCCGTTCGCGCTATACTTAACTTTACGTGCAAGTCTCTAGTGCTCACATAACTCCTATATATGTGTAATTTCCTTACCAACGGGTACATATTAGAGAGATTTTATCCAAGGCTTTCATAGTATCCGGGCGCCATTTTAGTGTAATTACTTGTACGGGCGGTTTTCGGGCATTTTCGCCCTACAAATATTGTTTCATAAAGGATTTTGTCACACCTACCGGATATATCTCGATAACGGTGCCTTTATTCCATTCTTTGTGAAGGTTGTTTGTGTGTAATGTAGATACTGGTACATTCTGTATTTCCACCGTTCTAGTCGGACAAGAATATGACAGCACTCCTCTATACATTGTTCATTCAGTCACCTCCTGCGCATGCATGTTGTACAGGCGATCCTTGAGTCATGTTTATCTGCATAACTTTGTATCATGTTGATCGAACACGTAGTCGAACGCAGGTGTAGCCCATGTCATCATAAGTTGAGTTCGGGCTAAATTTATTTACATTTATGCATGTCTTTATGCTCTGAAGAACCCATTACGTATGTATAATTCCATTCTTTTTGTATATCAAGGTGAGTTCTTTTACCATGGTATTTTTAGCCTTGGAACACCATGCTTCAATGTTTCTACCTGTATACGTCGTCCTTGCCCTCCCTACAGGTAAGCATGGTTGTTTTTCCAGGTAAACATCATTTATATAGCTCTGCACCCACACGGTATGCAACATAACATGTGCAGGCACACAGGTTTGACACTATAGTTTTCCAGTATTCTTCCTTACCTTATTAGACATTAATTTCAGGGTCACCCTTTCAATGAATTAGCTCAGCACGGACATTGCGTTCTAGAACAAGTGCATCGCTACAACTTTATCCGTTTTGCTCTATTTTGTCTTACAGATTAGAACTATGGGCAAAGCATAAACAACATACAGTTCAGATTAAAAGCGTTAATAGTCTGCATGCTGATTTCTTCTAAAGTGTGAACCCTTATGGCAGCAAGGGAGATAATTTTATGTACCCATTAACCACGAAGCGCCGGACGTTGACACGCTCGGAAACAGCTCCCAAGTCACCGTCACAGGACTCATTATATTTGAAACTCACCCTACTTTGCCTCTTTGGAGTCCGACTTGATTCCTCCTAAAGAGTGGTATAGAGCTAACAAACAACCAAGTTCCCTCTCATGCAGCAGACATACGGACAGGTTACATGGATCAAACATACCATAACCCGTCCCAGCTAATGATCCTATGACATCGTCCTCACCCTGATATCCCATTTCCGTTGCGACCTGCCTATGCCATATATTAGGGATCACGAAGAGCCAAGCAACAATATTACGGGCTCGTCAATAATAGCCCAATAGCCTAGGTTTCCAGTACATCGAACACGACTTTTACAAACATGTGCAGGGACCAGTCTAACTCGTACCACCTCCTAATACTCGTTCGGCATGATACTACGAGTAGTTTCTCGTGCCTCAACAGATGTCGTCCTCGCAATTTCTCAACACTCTGCCACGAGAAGAGCCTTTCTACTCGGGTACTTTCTTGTAGTCACGGTTTCTAATTCAGGGCATTCTACGTGTTTAGTGAGCGATAGACCGCATCAATCTTCGACAGGTAAGTCTTAATGTGTTACAAGGGCCTGTAGCCCTTTCCACACAACCGGATGATGTTGATCGTTCTACCAGTATCATAGATTCTATCCTACACGAGGACACAGGAAGTTTCTGCTTTCCGACCTCCATTGAGGAAGCGTTTCTGCCCCCGGAGCTATGTCCTCTTCCAGCTGCATCATCCAAACATACGCCAGAGTTCTAGCAACTGTTGATCTTACGAGGAACGGACGGTCCTGACTTTACTTACGTTCGCAGTCTTCACAGACTTACGGACTTTCTGGCCCACCGTTATCATCAATTCGTCGGCGGTTCTAACATTTACAATCTCAGCAGCTAATGATTCGGTACCCCAGCATTGGCAGTGATCTCGCCGCGTTGGAGATGATATAAGCGCACTCCTTATGCATGGATCGGATGGCCTTTGTTTACACTTCGGATTTAGTAAACAATATCGTTAACGCAATTCGTTGAGGAACTTTTATTCTCTCGAGTCATCTTCAAACCGACGTAACATACCTTATCTCCTCCACGTAGAACACCTAAGGCATGCATGCCAGTCAATCTCAATCTAAGAAACACGATTTCGGTCCTCTACTACTCTGCTTAACGTCCCGATGGATGAATGCGCTAACAAACCATCAAGGAGATATGTATCCCTCCCTCCGCAACCACAGCGTCGATACAGGGATAGTACGGGGATTCAACAAAAGGACCCAAGCGTCACTCATAGGACACGAACTTCTGAAAGCCGCCCATTCAATGCTCCACCAATTGAATACCATGCGGATAAAGTACTGAGATGGTTCTATCGTTCGTTCGACACCTTTTTCTTGGTCACAACGGCAAACGACTCTCTACGTCTGGTCATCGGCCGAAACACCCTCAATCATTTTTCCACGCCCCTCGGTTCCCTCCAGGATATCCACGAGGGAGACTTTGCCTTCACTCTGGCCTTAAACTGCACATAACTTCATGTTTCTTCATAGGCTCCCAGGACATTCCTGAGAATTGCATTCAACATCATACATCAATTCAGAGCATCCCATTTCAGCCTCCTCGTTGTCCCCGGGGTCTTACCTCGTCTGTCAATTGAGTAATGGCGCATACCCAGACCATTTATATGGTGTAAATATCAGGTTACCTGTACAACGTCCTGCAGCAACAATAGCGAGCTCTAACCAGTCCTGATAGCCCTTGTTACCAATCTGGACTTCTGGTTAACAAGAAAAAACCTCACCTAGTAGCATCTCAACTACTCGTTCACCTAGGTATGGGCTTCAGAACACAGGCACCATACCTTGTCTCCCTCAGGATCGGACATTGAAACGACCTATGGTAGCACCTTTCTTTCTAGGAATTATATCAGCATGGGATTGCTCAAAGCGGTTGCGGACATCATGGCCCGTGGTTGCCTTCTACTGCTTTGCTACTGTTTTTTCTGTACGAATTGAGTCCTCAGGTTGGCGCACTGAACCATCCTATCAACATCTGCACCCAGTTGAGGCACCTAGTCGAACTTGGAGCAGCCTAACGTGGCTCTCGATAGGTATGCATCTACGCGTCGACCCACTTGAGATTGCAGTCTGTACCGATGCAAGTACGTAAGGCAGGGAGCCAGCCAACTACCGTCATTTCGGGACACCAGTGGTGCATGATCTCCCCAGGAACGACATCTAGATATCTATAGTTCAGGAAAGGAAGGTCAATGTAAAGACTTTCATTGGAGGCAAGAATACTTAAGAGGCCAAAATGAATTTCCCATTCTGTCTGACAAATCTACAGTGGTGACGTTTCTCAACAGCATGGATTATCTCTATACTACAATGATGGTTTATCTCCAGCAACGAGGGCAATCTCAGTCTTCAGACATTTGCGTCATGGTGTGAGACTTTTCTCAAACAATAAGGAGGAACTCAATCCTACAATGGTGATTATCGTCAATAACAAGGATCCAATCACCAGACCATTGCATCATTGTGTGCAACTTGTTAAAATGGTCTTGTCATCAACAAGAAATACAGGTTTACCATATCCCGGGACCCCTCAAAGCATTGATCGTCCCTTCGTCACGGAACAATCGACTAGTACAGACGAAATGGTGTCTCCATGCCTCGGTTCTCACGCAGATCTGTACCCAATGGGGTCGACCGTTAGCAGGCCTGTTTACGGCAAATTGGGAATGTCAAAACCCCATTCCTTGTTTCTCCCGTCCCGGACCCAACAGCTTGGGCAGTGGACGCCCTATCGTTGGATACGACCAACCATAATTCGTACACCAGCCACCAATTCCTCTGATTCCAAGTGATTCAGCAAACAACGAAATCGGTCTGTGACCTCATTTCATCGCATTCCGATGGACGAAGTCCTGGATAGACAACCTCATCAATCTTACGACAGTTGTTCACCCTTGCCAGGAGTTCCTGGACCTGCGCGTCTGGATCACATCAAACAGGCCCTCAGACTTAAGCAATTATCGCAACCAGTCTTGGAGAGACTAGCTCAGGCTCGAAGGCCCTCCACTCTACAGCACACGAAGGCACTTTGCACCCACTGGTGCGCAAATGATCATATCTTACCACCCCAGGCATCGATATCGCAGATAGCTAATTTCATCCTCTGGCTTTTCAAGGAGATAAAATTAGCTCCGAATACGATCAAGGGCTACCGCTCGACGATAGCTGACACCCCTTGTCATCATGGGAGCGACGATATCTGACAAAACAAAGACGTATCCGATCTCCTTGCAACTTTGAGAATACACGGCCTAAATGATAAACCTCTGCCCCAAGGGAAACCTATCTTGGGTATTAACCAGGCTGAATAAGATCCCTTTTGAAATATTTGCACAGGCATCTCTGGTGCACCTTTCCTACAAGACCTGCTTCCTCGTGGCCTTAGCAGCGGCAGGCAAATTAGTGAAATACATGTTCCGTCCTCAGACACCAATTGCCTGAAATTCTGACAAGATGGGTCAGTCTTTCGTATGACAGCATCCTCTTTCATCACCAAAAATCGTCTCCCTTCCACGGGTAACCAGTCTTTTCTCATGAAACCTGTCTCACCTGGGCACGTTAACTGAAGGCCACTTGCAAGAACCTGTCGGATCTTTGAAATGGTACTTGAATCGCACTTAGCCGGTGCGTAGAGGGAGATCACTCCTTTTTCCTTCTCCTAAATCAGGTCAAGACGATATATCAGCTCAGAATTTCTCATCCTGGATCAAGTAGGTTATTCGCTCAGCATACAGGGAGATAACCCCGGCTCAATGAACCTTTTACTCATTCCGACTCATGAGGTTAGGGCAGTTGCCACCAACCTAGCATTCGAACGGAACTGTTCTCTCCCGTCATCATTCAGGCTGTTGGTTGGAGATTGGGGTCCACATTTTCTAGCTTTTATTTTCTAGATTTGTCATCCCAAAGGGCTCAAATCGATCTGGTACGACCTATATACGCAGCTCAGTAGGTCACATTTCCAGGTGGATAGACTGCTTCTTAAGATGCGGATTAACGACTTCCGCTGGAGTTGCGCGGGGAGGGGTAGACTTTTTCCCTTTTGACTCCACACCCCGAAATAGAGAGTCTCCTCCAGTCGTGCTACTTAGAAGCTGTCTCTCATACTTTAGGGAATCGGAGATTTTTTCACCAGAGTAAAAAGATGTACCTCCCTCCAGCTCTTACTTATTCTCCTAAGGTATTATGATTGGGTAATGTATTCGAAGAAGAAACCAATTTTTTTAGTACAATATGTTTCTTCGAATATACTAACCCAGTCATAATACACATACACCCTCCCAGTAATAACTAGGATATCGTTACGCCTTGCCGCTAAGTCTTATATGTAAAGGGAGATCACTCTGCTTGACCATCAATAGGTCGGCAGACAACTTTTAGCTCCCTTGAGCTAAAATTAGTATCTGACAGGGCTGGATTTGCGAGGTAGTGGTAGTTCTCCTAAGGTATTATGATTGGGTAATTATTTTCAAAGAAACAGATTTTCCTAGGGAAAAAAAAAATGGTGTTTGCATGCTTTCATCCCGAATGAACTTGACTTAACAACTGTAAAGCGGAGCCGTTGTGATATGTTGAGCTGAAATGGGGGTTTTCAGCTAACAAACAAAAAAATATATTCTAACCTTTTTCAAAGTGGTATAATCATATAAAACCGTACATCGTTTGTCCTTTTTTAAATGTCGAAGTGTTTGAAATTGAATCCATTCATCTGATACATGCATATTTTAATCTTAAAAGTAATGGTAGTCGACATTATACGATTAGTTAACGTAATTTGAATTCTGCAATTACTCACTAGGCTGTTCCAAAGTTTACATTTTAAAAAAAATAAGTTATTATATTGTGTTACAATATTATCATAAATATTATACAGAAATAGGTGAAACCAACATTTTAAGTAAAGACAACAATCAATTTAGTTATCTGCAATACAAAGTAAAGAGTCAATAGTCATTTGCAGTATCGTGAATTAAATATCAAAAATATCATAATGCCCATCACAAGTCCAAAACTATAGAATGTTTCGAATGAACTCCAATTGTCTTGATGAAACGGAAAGATGTATCCAGAATGACTTTGAATGCGTTTACTCTAATAATAAGTCAATTGGTACTTTTGTAATTCTAATGAATAGTTTAAATCATCCCACTCTAATTATATTAACATTCTGATCTAAAACAGGAATGAATTATTTGTTTATCAAATCCCTATTTGCACACATTTCAACTTGGCTAGATGCGTATAATTCCAAAGGAAAATTCCTGTTCAATAATAAACAAGACTGTGCCTAGAAAATTCACAACTCAAATTCTTTGTAAACATTGTATGTACAACTTACACTTATTGACAAAATTTAGCTATGCAAACATCCTGTTTATATTATACAAAGTACAGCTTACAACTATGCACAAAAGGTAAGCCCACAATATTAATTAAATGTTCTTGAAGCTTTCTTTTAACAAAAATCAAGGCACTTAGAAAAATGTGACTAAAAAACCAGAGGCAGGAGAGAATATATCGAACATATGTTTTAAATAATAAATGCTAAAACAAATATCTGCAACATATTGCCAATGTAACTGAAAACAATAAATCAATGAATCAATAAAGAAAATCGATAAATGAAGTGAAAGTTAGCCTATGAGTAAAAGGTTCATGAATAAGATATATAATAGGTTTTGTCGTTTTTCTAAAAGATATGACACAAAAGCATACACTATCACTATCATTTTGTTTTGGTTTTGTTTGTTTTTCATTCTCATTCAAATTATAAAATACACCACAAATGTCCGTAGCTATATGTAATTGAACTGCCCTAACAAAAAATAACAAGCTTTTATTAATGTACAAAATAAATTCAAAAAGGACAAATACAACGTTCTCAATGTATATCGTGATACCCAAAAGTTTCATTTCTTAGATCAATACACTTAATAGCTAAAAACTGAAAAAGAATTTAAAGATTTGAACATTGTGTGCTTGGTGCTATTGAAGTCTAGTTGATACAGAAAATGGTTTTGTTCGAAGTGCAGCGGTTCATTCTTGAAAATAGATCAATAAATTTTGCATCATGTGGCTGTTTCGAATAATATTTTGATATATATTGGCGTATATACTTCATGTAACAAACACTTTCGAATCCAGAAAGTTAAATTCGTCCTCCATAACATCGTAACAACGACGTGTTATATATATATATATATATATATATATATATATATATATATATATATATATATATATATATATATATATATATATATATATATATATAATGTAGAAAGGAAATGAATCTATGAAATACATTATTTTCTTTTCGTCTACATTTATTTTAATAATACTCATCTTCCTACAAGCAGCGTTAAAATATTTGTGAAGTCAGCTACATCTGCTTATATATAATGACATTTTAGGTGTCTTGTGTATATCTGTAGGAGATTCAGTCTAAAATACTAAAGTGACTTGAATAGGATAATTATTTTCCCTTTTATCTGCACACATAGTATAATCAAACACCTTCCTTTGTTGTTAAAAAAGGACTATACTACCATAAGCATCGCTGTCGATAAACGCTATAATGCCATTACCGGGGCAACCTTGGTTATTGACCGTTGTTAAACACATCTATTAGGCAAAGAAAATATGTACCTTTCCTGTTGTACTGGTCTTGAAATTAGGGTAGGTAGGGTCTTTTTTCAACATGACATATACTATAATGAATTGTATATATGCTATGATGTCATTTGTTTTAAATAGAAATTTAGAAAGTGTAATTTTACGGAATCGAAATTTAATTTTGTATGATAAATATAATTTGTGTAATTAAAAATATCATTGTTAGAATTTTGTATTATGTGATTTTAATAAAGAAAATGACTGTTAACAGTTTTGTATTATATGATTATAATATGGTGCCTTTAACAAAGCCTGTCAATGTTACAGCTGTCTCTTGTAAAACAAAGTAGCTGCTATCATTTACTGCATCTCGTGGCTTCTACGCCAGCAACATTGTAAACAACGGCTTTATCATTGTAAAACATATCTTCCTTAAAAGCTATGATTCGCACCGCATCCTCAAACATTGGCATAAAACAAAGAACAGTTTTGAATATAAGTTCTTCATGAAGACAATTCTTGACGACAGGGCCGGATTAATGCCCTTGGGGGCCCTGGGTGCGCCAAAATAGGGGCCCATAGTTATCCTGCCTTGTCCATAGTCATGATTATAGTACTGTTAACTCCAATGCCTGTGAAATCAGACGATAATATACCGGGTCTCTTGAGCCTCGGGGGCCCTAGGCACGTTGTCCACTTTGCCATATGGATAATCCGGCCCTGGTTGACGAGGGAAAGAGAATACGGCAAAACAAGAGAGTCATGTGTTCCAAAGATATATAAGCGAGGTTAAGTTATACCCTATTATGGCAAAGTCAACGTCTACCAGAATTCTATTTCCAAAATGCACAAAGATTAGAATTGTCTGTAGCTGATTTGCTCTAATTAAATCTAACAATTTTATTATATATTTTAAATGATTTGTGTGCACGTTTTATTCTATATCTAGTATCGTATTGTTTAATTTTAATAAAGAATTGCTGTGCGCAGACTTAGGTTTTGACTTCCTTTTTCCAGTTCGATCCCAGTACTTCTTAGTGGAAGGTTTACTGAGGTCATAAATACGATAAAAACAACTCATGAACAGCAAAAATGAAGAATTGAAACTTTCGGTTGAGAGTGCTAAAACTTCTAAGGAGAAGAAAAAAAAAAACGAATATGCTGATATGCTTGCTTTTAATGAGGGTAGTGACAAAATGGTTTGAAGCTGGTTGACAGAGTGTATTTTATATGAAATCTTTAATACATTCGCCGAAGAAGTGAAGTGTGGTCCAAACATCGAGAATTCCTTATGAAGTTTGGAAATCAAAAGACAGAAAAATTTTAATTTCGTATAATCCTTTGATTATTATTTGAAAAAGATGAATATATTTGAGATTATATTGCTGGGGGATATATTTGGGTTTATATACCATGTGACATTGACATTCGTATACAAAAAAATAGATACGTGCCCTCCATATCATTAGAATATTGAAATGTTCTATTTTGATATGATATTGATTCCAGCTTAGTTCATTTTGTTCAAGATGAAGAGATGTGACCATTTTGCAAGTCCTGTGCGAATTTTCAGGATTTTGACAGCACGATTTATACGCGATGCTGATTAGTTTAAATTCAATGTGATTGAACCGGTTTGAAATTGTTCTCCCCTTTAGACTAATTCAACGTCACATAACTTTGATTTGGCCATTTTTGTTTCCTTTACAACACGAGGTCGAAGAGAACATTCAAATAAAAATATTCACAAAAATATCTCGAGTTATTTGTAGTAGTAGAAGGTGATGAGGTTTCTATCTCAGAGACCCCATTCCCCCTCCAAAACGCTTCTGTCTTGACATTTTCTTCACCAGCCTTTTTTAGCTCAAAATAAGGCGACAAAATATGTAGTTTTTTCACAGCACAAAATAAGGTGACGAAATATATTTGTCGGGGGAAGGGGGTATCTGAGATAGAAACAACTCATTTTCCTTTACTACTGTTGTAATGATTCAAAATCATAAATAAATTTTTCAGGAGTATATTTTTATGTTATGTTGTAATTTTTTAATATAATAAATATTTGTTTAAAATAAAAATTAAAACATATATTAACAGCACAACCACCATGTGAACTCCTAGGTTGTCAATCGACATCCAAGCAAGTTCAGAGGGTAACGAAATATTTACACAACAACATATATTAAACCCCCATGTGAACTCCTAGGCTGCCAAACGCCATCCTAGCAAGTTCAGAGAGCACATATAATCTTAGCCCTAAGGACTGCACAACCCCCATGTGAACTCCTAGGTTGCCAAACGACATCCTAGCAAGTTCAGAGGGTACATATATACTCTTAAATAAATTAATTCTAAGACTGCACAACCCCATATGAACTCCGAGATTGCCAAACGACATTCTAGCAAGTTCAGAGAGTACATAGAAACCTAATTATAGTACTTACATAAAGGACGGCACAGTTACATATAGCACTTATCTCTAAGGACGGCACAGTTACATATAAACTTATCTCTAAGGACGGTACATACAAACGGGGGCCTTCAGATTTTGCACACCCTCACACGACCCACCCCGGGGGTGCAAAAGTACACCCACCACGTATTGACAAGGGGGGAGAGTGTACTTGTTTCTGTTGAATTTCGAGCAAATGAGGTCGCGGACCCCCACTATATTAGAAAAATGGCATCATACCGCCACCATCAACAATGTGTCAGTCATAGGAATCGAACTCAAGACCTTGAGTATGAGAATCAACTGCGCTAGCACTGGACTACAGACTCGTCTTGATACATGTGTTTTAGAAATTATTATAAAGTTATCTAACGGAAATTCCTATAAGTGATTAGCATATATTTCTGATCTTGAGTAAATATTATTATCAAAATATAAAATAAATCGCGAAATCTACAATCTTATACATTTTTACACTGGTTAAAATATATTTACGTCCTAGCGAGAACATATGTACAGGAAACGAAATCACATATTCGATCGATTACAGACAGATTATTTCTGACTTCTGCAGTCTGGACGATCAGTAATGCGTTCTGCAAGTGGTTTCAGTCAAGCTGCCTACACAAAATCAATACAGAACATTGGTTCTTATAAGACCATATTGCGACATTTATTTATTCTAAGGTCTTAAAATTATTAATATTGTTTGATACCAGGTGATTTTAACAATGTATCTCCTTCCCTTAACGATTAACGATGAAGAGAGACAAGCATTACGACATGCGAGCAATCTGTATTATCGAAGACAGTATTATCTCCCTTCAAAAATACAAAGAAGACAGACAGAGTTATCTTTCTTCTCCGATTATTAATGTCTCAACATTAGATATCAAGAATGATTTATTACCGTGTTTATACAAATAAAATTTAATTTTTCCGCTTACTTTTCGATCACATTCAAATAACTCTTTCATTGCTATCTTACTGAGAAGATACTTACTACCTTTTGCAAAAAACTTAGACCGATCTAAGTCAATATTAATTTTTGTATAATTTTCTTGACTGATCGAATCGTAAAGGTTATCGTGTTTCAATATAAGCTCATGTCTCAACTTTTCAAGATAATCAAAATCTTTGCTGTTATCTGATTTAATAGGAGAGAGTTTAATTCTATCAAATTTACTAAAACAAATACCTTAAATTACATCATTAATATCAACTGGTAATTGCTGGCCATTAGCCATAATTTTTTTTAATTTTGCTACTAACTCCATCGGCTAATATTAAATTTTCAAACATTACTTTTAATGCTAGACAAAATTAATTAAATCCGATATTGAACATGTCACTAGTACTGGCGTAGTGTCCAATAGCTAGTGTATCAATTCCGTCCTCGCAATGTCTCTTATCGTCAAAAGTCCAAGTTTTATAATTGTATCTGTTTTAAGTTTGTGATGATTTGTTCTAATAACATTTGTTTTAATAAAATTAGTGCAGCTGTTTAGCGCTGCTTTCAAATCATCAAATTTCATACATTTTTTCACATACCCACGAGGAATACCTTTTGCTTTTCTGTCAGTTTATTGTCAACTAAAATTACGGCGTACATTTAACTTCTTAGTACGACAAATTCCTTAACTGGCATAAACATAAATTCACCTTTCATCTTACCAATAACTTTTTTATTTGCATCATCATGAAATCCACTACTTTTGGGTAATCTGATAAATCAAATAGGTCACGGAATTTATAAATATCTTGATATACATCCTCACATTTTATATTATAAACTAGCGAATCTGTATCAGTAAATAGCAACTCCGAATCTGGCCACTGCTTTTTTGGTAAAATTATAATGAAAATTGTACATCACCCACTTTGATATATCAAGTACAGCTGCACCAACATAAATTGGTTTATTTCACTTCAAATTTGCCTTTCGTCGCTGTCTTGCAACAAGATTTTCATTAAATATTTTCATACTAACAAAACCATCATGTTTAACTAATTTATTTCTGCGATTGATATCGTTTACAATTTCAATATTGACTCGCTTTCTTATCTTTTCCATTCTCTTACCGACTACGGAATTGTTCATTAAGTTGAAAAAGTTTTTTCTCTAATTCGGTCTTAGCAATGGCACGACGTTTGGTATTTAAATCAATATAATCTGCCATCCACCGTGATTGATTAAATTTTAACACACGATGAACTTGTCTCAGAATTAATCCAGTATCCACTGCTTGTTTTATTTTTTTATAATGTATCACGTAATTTATTTTATTTAACAAATTAGGAACTAGCTTATTAACAATCGAATTTTTTGCTGTTGTCATTGGCTGTTGTTCAGGTGATAATAAACTGTAATCGATCATCACAGACTCTGCGCAAAACGGATAGTCGTTATGTAGATCATGTAACGATCTAGGATAATCGAGATCAACTTCAACAAAATAACCGACATCTTTTGGAAAATTTTTCTCAGTTTCTTTAAGAAATTGATATGGAGTTATCCAATCAAATCCACTGCAAGGCATTGGCTCTGACATTTCCTAACCAAACAAATTAACAGCGTCCAAATAAATAATATAATTTGATGGTAAATTTGTATTATAATCTTTCAGGTATTTATTATTAGCTACAGCATATTTTTTTGTTATAACGCTAATTCCGCCTCTGATACATTTTTCAATAAAATTAAACATATCAAAATCTGTCAAGAGATCCGATTGGATCTTACTTGTATTTACCAGAGCATCCCACGAGAATCCTGGTACAGAATAATACCAACAAGGGTCTCGTCCATAATTTTTATGACTAACTTCACGCAAACTCTCGAAAAAAATCTGCTAGTAGTAATACATCTGTTTTCGAATAGAAATCATGATAATCACCAAATGTTTTGCAACTAAATTTATTCCAAATATCTTGTGCACATTTATACACGTCATCTGTGATATTTTCATTTTTTAGCTGCGAGTAAAATTTATCTTTATTAGGAAGAGAAGTTTCATCAAATCTGCTCCAGTCGTCGAGATGCTCATACGGAAAGACACCTTTTTTGTCAGAGAAACGTAGCTTTCACCAAAGCAACATTTTAGATTCTCGAAACTGCTACAATCTTCTACAAGCTCATCCAATGGTGCTGCCATAAATTGCAGACTATCAATGAAACGTAATGTCCCGAGCGTGACTCACATATACTTTTCAAAATTGTTTGGGATACGTTTTATTGTATTATTTAATTTTAGTTTAGATTTAATGTCTTCATCGCCAAAAGCCTCCACTATAATATGACCATCGTAACCACGAAAGTTATGTAAGACAACAGGAATAAAATCTGGGGCATGAAATTTTAAATTGCAATCTTTATGAGCTGCTCCGCGATACTGGCCGGTTAGATGACAGTGATCGCGCATTTTATCTTTATCTAACAACTTCTCACAGATATGACAATTAACTGACTCATCAAAATCAAGTTTTTGTTTCGATGTTATTTTCATTGGAGCTGTTTTGGATATTCTGCTGAAAATTTTATTACCTTCGTTTATTAAATTTTTAGTAACCACACGGCCGAACTTTCAGATTCGCCATTTTTACATCTGAATAACTTTAGTGGACTTGAAAAATTATCGTTAGCGCCACAAACTAATTTATAACCTGCTCCGCTTGGGACATGTTGTTGTAATTTTCTTGTACTTGTTTTATTTCGATCATTTTCTGCGCCAGCCAAAGGAACAAGCAGACACTGCAAATCAGCATAAATAACAAACGGGATACTTAGCTCATGATTATAATTTTTAAATTTTAATATTTTTTCTTTTTCTCCTGGCATGGTTATTCCTTGTACGTTAACACATTATCTGAGATGCTCTTATAGTTTTTATCTTTAGAAAAACCTTGTAAACAACTGTAACAGAAATATTTCTTATTTTTATTTTTTTTATATTGTCTGCCAACTAAGCCGTTAAAGTTTTTATCCAGTTGTAATGTCCTTTATAAAATAATAAATTTATTGTATTTTGTGTAGCAGTCGTTGAAACATATCTCGTGTACAATTTTTTTTTTCTTCATCTAGTCCGAAAACTTTTATTGAAATATTGTTTTGTTTTTCAAACTTTGGTATATGATTCTCTGTCACTGGAAAAGTTATTCCGTTAAAATTTAGCTCATCTTTGTACGGCAAATATTTTTGAACTCGGTCGGAGTTACAACTTTGAGGATGTCTAGCAGACAAAATTGCCCAACGATAACATTCGTTCTCATTGTTTTTGACATTTATACAACATTATTTGTTTTAAATTTTTTTGATGGATTATCAACGTTAGAACTACCGAGATGTGCGTTATATTTCATTGTGTAAAATAAAACTTCTTTTATCATTTCAAATTTCCAACCTGATCCTGATGCAGTAAATTCTTCCATTTTTTTTTTTTTTATTTCTTCATGTATTTCATCAGCGACTGAGGATATATTTGTTCCAGTTAATATTTTTCGTGATTTAGCCGTTAAATATGGTTCGGCAATCTCGTTGGTGAAATTTACATTATCAAAGATTATATCAAACATATCTTTTTGAAGTGCATGTAACTTTGATAAAATAACATGATACTGCACTATTAGCTTGCTACCTTTATGAGCTGCAAGTTCTTGCGTTACAATTGGTTGTAAAAGATGAAATAAATTTGTAGAGTTAAAATTTGCTAAAATATTTTGATTATCAAATTTATAACTGTTATCGTAACCAGAAAATGCAGTAGCAATTTTTTTTTGTTTTTATAAGGCTCATCTTAGCAATATCTCGTAATTTCAACTTTTGTATATAATATTTTATATATTTAATTTATTTTTTAAATTTTTAATTAGAGATATAAAATGCTATATAATATAATGAAAGAATATATATATATATATA
>JAECUM010038984.1:0-26720 GCA_016617855.1 Megalonaias nervosa | reverse complement strand
TACATATATATATATATATATATATATATGCACCAATCGCCTTGCCCGTACACAACGACTCCTATACTATCTCGACCATGCACACATCACCATGAAATGTTACTGTGTCGATGATATAGACATCCGTGCAAAGCAGATATACTCACCTAGTAATTTTATGTTTGATGTGGTTACCAACGGACCCGGGTTCTATTCTCGGTAGAGTACGAATTCAGATTCTCTATCTCGTATGGTAATGCTGTTTATTCGTATTTGTAACAATTATGTTAGTATTATAAAGCATTCTCCAGCAAAGGCCAAGGAAAGCACTTTCTGTTCTGATTAGTATATGCTTGTAATTCTCGCTCTCTCTCTAACAATAAATAAATGTGTGTGTATGTCTGTGTGTGTGTGTGTGTGTGTGTGTGTGTGTGTGTGTGTGATATGGATTTGTAACGTAGCTTTAAAAAAAAATTCAGTCATATCGCTACGATGCCTACAGTGTGGCAGTTTATAGTGATGTCTAGCATGGGGAATCAGGACGTAGACATGTAGCATGATGTCCAACCCAGTCACATTATCCTGACACCAGGCCAACCAGTCCTAACACTAACCTCTCACTGCTAAGCGCCTACCGAAGCAGCTGTTAGTATCATTTTTGAATAAGTCTTTGGTATGACTCAGCCTGGGTTCGAACCCGCGACCTCCCGCATCTGAGGCGGACGCTCTAACCATTAGGCCACCGGAGTGGTGAAAATAATAAATAAATAAGCACACACACACACACACACACACACAAACACACACACACACACACACACACACACACACACACACACACACACATATATATATATATATATATATATATATATATATATATATATATATATATATATACAGTTATATATAATTTTTTAGCATGACCAAGCAAGACATACATACATAGATGGACAAAGTAAATCTTATGTACTGAGTACTTAAATGCATTATATTATCAACGGAAATAAATTGAGTATATCGTACTTCTAGACTCCTTAAGAAATATACAAGGAATTATAAACGGGTAAACGAAACATACTTTACAAGATCTGAGTATGGCTCACTATGCTTAGATTTAATTTACAGTGGAAAGAAAAACAATCGAGTCTGCACATTAGCATGGTTCAGAAATTGTGATCATGGCTGCATTAGACTGAAAGACTGCCATTTACTTGGCGGGGGTGGGGTGGGGTGGGGTTGAACCACATTCGAGCCAAAACTACAAATTGCCAGCCTGCAGATAGCTCTTAAAATCGCTCCCTAATACAAACTGCTTGAAAATAAACCCAGGTGTCCCCTCCCAACGCGACAAAATAATTGGCTAGTTCCTTAGCAGACAGTCCTTGTTGTTCATGCATACAGAAATTGTAGAAAATATTAACAATATTCTTTTTATTTGTAAAGTTGGACTTATGTTGCCATTATAGTTTTAAAAATATTACATCTTTCTACATGGTAAAAGATGATCGGTTGATATCGATGCTATAGAAAACAACAAATATTTCCACCAATACTTTAAAAAAAAATGTTACCAGTGACTTTTAGTTGGAGATTTGAAAACATGTAGTTTCTACCTGGTTGCTATGGAATTTTAGTGGTTGCTATGGAAGCTGTCAAAATAGAACTTGCCTCAAAATACCCATCGAATGTATAAAAACAAACATAGGTATTTCTTTATATGTCAAAGTGTACTTTTGATCTGCTTGTTATGGGAATTAAAATTGTGTCACTTCAAAAGTTAATGCAGGACAAATTATAAATGAAAGGTGTATGATACTGTATGTGTCATGTCTCACTCACTATGAAACTCCAACAGCTGGTACACTCCTCTTATTCAAAGACTATTTCATGACTATGGTCACGTGAACAGTTCTTTAGCACCACAATGTGTGTCATGTTGAAATTAATGGATAGGTATTTTAAAAAGAATTCTTCAACAAAGCGGCATGTCCGCATGATTTTCCATTTTGTGCATTATTAAACATATATTAATATAGCTACATGGGAAAAATAATTATGAAACTTCAATGACAAAGGTAGCTAAGATGTGTATACTCCAAGCATCCACTATTTCAAATTAATTAATGAATGCTTTGATTGCAATAGCATGTTGAAAAACACTCTAAGTATCTGCAGATTTGAACTTGAAGATGACACCCAAACAATGCAACGTGACACAGCCTCGAGCCTTTAAGTAACACGAGAATCCCACAGCATTTTCTCCTAGCAACGACCTTGATCTCTGAGTTCGAAACCTGTCAGATACATCATAAAGGGTGGAACTGGGTAAAATTGCATCAGTATTTGAAATCGGTAGAAGTGACAGACAGATTAAAGGAGACCACCGACTTCCCTTTTGTTTGACCTTAACCTTTGGGACAGAGACTATAACAAGTTAGACACTATCAAGTCTGGATATAAAGTCTAGACATACAGCTGGATAAAAGTGTGAGCAAATACCGTCATTGACTCTAACAGTACACCTGTACACGAAAATAAATTGCTGATTGATACTTTCCCTAGTTACGACCTTAAGTTTAAAACTGTGGTCATGGCTATGATATCTCCAATTATTTTGATATGTACTATCTCGTTTCATTAAAATATCTTCAGTAGTTTAAACATTATCCTCCGGAAAATACGCTAATTCCATATTTACAATATATTTTATATTGACGTT
Organism: Megalonaias nervosa; assembly: GCA_016617855.1. Lineage (NCBI taxonomy): Eukaryota > Metazoa > Mollusca > Bivalvia > Unionida > Unionidae > Megalonaias > Megalonaias nervosa. The sequence continues at coordinate 24,019 of JAECUM010038984.1, read as the reverse complement.
AACGTAACCTAGTATCAGTGGCCTGTATTTGGTATGATATGATGGCCAATATGTTTTTGAAATCTCACCAATTATCACAAAGTAATGGAGATGCAAATGTTAACAGAAGAATCAAACGACAGTGTGTTCATAAAATATGCCTAATTCAATGTGTAAACAAAATATGCCTAATTCAATGTGTTAACAAAATATGCCTAATTCAATACGGTTTTAAGACTGTAGTCATATCATAATTTAATATGACAAGACAAGTGCTTTTGCTTTGACCTTGATCTTCAGAAATGGCATAGAACATTGCATGCAACACACTTTCTGTATCATATACACGCATAGAACATTGTATGCAACACACTTTCTGTATCATATACACGCATAGAACATTGTATGCAACACACTTTCTGTATCATATACACGCACAGAACATTATATGCAGCACACTTTCTGTATCATATACACGTATTCTTTCCACTATCTTAAAAAGCTTCGGAGCTACAGCCTGGAAACATATTAAATACGTTGACATTTAGGATAGAACAATGAAAGTGGTATATGAAACACATTCAGGTTATCATGGATAGAAGCATATTTATTTTCATCCCTCTAAATATGGATATTTATTTCAAGACCTGGCAAAAAATATATCCATATTTGCATGTGACCATAACGTTGTGGCTAAGATATATGAAACTCGCAAACAGTCACTGTTGGATAATATTACTTTTAAATGCTTAACGTTACAGCCAAGACATCAAAAGTAAGTAACCTTGAGATTACTGTTATTTGTATTTTGCAGATAGAATCTTGATAGTGGTACAATGAACACTATCCAAAGTATTTTATTTCCATTGCTTTAACAGCTTCTGAATTACATCCCAGCCATGAAAAATGACATTGGTTTTTAATCAAGGATTATAAAGTGTGTTATGTGATATGACCTTAGATCATTATGCAGGAATAAAAACAGTTTTACCTCATTGTCCTTGAGAATTTGTGAGCTACCTATAAACAAAAATAAATAATGATGATATATGATCTTAACCTTGATGGAAATACCATGAAAATAAATGCTACTTTCTGACCTTATGATTTAAACTTAAGTTTACTTAAACTACTTTCAATGAGTTTAGTGAGTAAGCATTATATTCTATTTCGATTTTTCTGATAGGACCATGCTACTGATACATATGAAAGGTACAAGTGATTGGACCATGCAGTTGATACACATGATAGGTACAAGTCATTAGACCATCCTATTGCTACACATGACAGGTACAAGTGATTGAACAATTTTATTGATACATATGATAGGTACATGTGAATGGACCATGCAGTTGATACACATGATAGTACATGTGAATGGACCATGCTACAGATACACATTATAGGCACATGATACAAACTCATGGTATGATTTTACGGGGAAAAACATTTAATTGCATGACCTTAACTAAAGCTTCTGGGTGATAATCTGTATACGCAGTATATAATATTGACCTGAGAACTTCGACCTGTCCTTGCAGAAAATTTCATGAAAGGCAAATTGACAGCATCAAATCACCCGACATCATTAAATGATGACGTACAGCTATACCAAGTTTTATGTCTATTACTTTGGTTAAAGGTTTGCCAATTATAGCTCCAAACAAGTTTGTCAACATTCACCTCTGCCCTTCAAACGAAAACAATGAAAGTGATAAATATTGCACCCTTGTTACATATATATATATATATATATATATATATATATATATATATATATATATATATATATATATATATATACATACACACACACACGTTTACCGCCTTCATAGCAGTACATCTATCATATTCAGACTTACCAATAGCACACTAAATGTCACTTTAATGTGTGACCGTAACCTTCAAGAACACACTGTCTTAAGCTTCAGAACACATTCTGCATTTGTAGAACTTGCACAAGTATGCATGCACTCTGCTTCCTCATTTCTTCAATAAGTGCGTGGACAGTGTCTCACTTTTAGAGTTATCACACTGGATGATTGATTGAGTAAACGTCAAATTCAATATTATTCACAGTGAAATACAGGAAAGGAAACTAGAATTAGCGCTTGTGTGCCCAATAAATATATTGGTAATTCTGGGATGGAGATTCCAACTAATTACTGGGGCACAAGCTAGGGAATTTGCTGGACATATGTATAATCCGATTTCCCCGTACCACGCAAAGTTATGACCTAAAATGGCGGCCATATGTCATTTTAAATCCTCTACAAACCTACCAAACTCTGTTTGAGTTGCACTAAATTTTAATATCTGAATGGGTTTATTTGATGAAAAGAATATTGAAACCTATCTGGTATATGTAATCTTTTTTAATACCCAAACACTATGAAATGATCAGTATTAGCTAATCTTAGTTTGGTACAAGCGTTGTTTATTATACAAACAATGAAGAGTAAACGAAATTGTCTGTATTCGCTAATCCTAGATTGGTACAAATATTGTTTATTACACAAACATTACTACTTAAACTAAATTATCGGCATTAAAAAATTTCAAACGTACAGTTAATAAAACGTGTACTGTGTCAATGCTGTCATTTTGATCCTTGGTTTAATTCGTTTGTTTAGACAATTTTCTTAATATAAGTTCTAAGAGCTGTCATAAAGTGCATCATGGGATTGTATGTCCAACGTCAGCCAAAAGTCGAACTCATTAAGTGTAAACTGGCTTTCGATTGCACACAGTCTAAAGATGGATGTCAAATAAATGTAAACTCCATTTCAATTCCGCACAGTCTAAAGATTAAACTCATGCTCAAACGTTTTGTGTTTTCAGAGTAAGGAGTTGAACCAGTTCCTATTCAACATACTCGACTTTCATTTATATGAATACATACACACACCCGTGCCTCCTCTTCCAAACCATTTCATATGCAAGAGACCTGTCTCTCTGTGTATATGTAAGTGTCCATCCTTCCATCCATGCATTCGCCCATCCATCCGTCCGTACGTGTGGATTGGCCAGTATATAGGTAGGTAGTAGGAGTATAGAAAGCAAAATATTATTCGTGTACCGTAATAGCAGATCGAATAAAAACCATTAGCATCCAAATGCCAAATTACAATTAACCATGCTCAAGTTACCTATAAACCTTTTAAGCTGCTTGTCAAAGTCTGCGCTTGAAAAATAATCAATGACTTGCAATTTAGCTAATCGTTTATATAAACGGTAAACTGATGCAAGTGCACTTACACGTTTCCTGGTCAGACTTGTGTCTTTTAATGATTTTTGCTTTGTTCTGTTTCAGCTGGCACACGAGGTTCATTACATATCACTCGTCAAAAATTAAAAATCATTAAACACCTGTCATTTCATTTCTGGAATTAACATGAGATTTCAATTACTCCCTTCATACAATATATTAGTTATTGACGAGATATGTGATACAGGCTTTCCCACCTCAATATATGGATGAAGGATAATAAGTATTAACTTGTACGTGCTTGTCTTATTAAACATGTAAAGAATATAATTAAAATGAAACTTCCTTTCAGGGACACACCTTATGGATTTAGGAGAAAAAAGAGCCAACATTAGCAAAGCCTCAGTAAGATGTACAGTTCACCCTTCACATGATCGCCATATGCAATTCACCCTTCACATAAGCTCTTTAATTTCCGGAGTTCACCAATAACATGGCCTCTATACGATCTACACATAACATTTATAAGATCCGCAGTACACCCTTTACATAAAATAATTGGTTACTAGTCTATGCAGCCAAGCAAGTTACAGGTCTTTAGCCAGTGATCTCGAAGAACATAGAGGACATCCGATGGCAATTTAACAAATACATTAGTAATTTTAATCTATACAATGATCCCAATCATAACGAGAGGACATTTATCTGAATGCGTCTCTGATAATATCGGATATCTGGCAAACATGAATAAAAAGGTGCATATAAGAAAAGTAAAGCATGTTAGGTCTGTTATATTAATGGTTTCTGTAAAATCATAAATATTCATGTTAACAAAAATAAAAATGTGGACCCCTTGTTCCTTTTTCACGAATAACGAGTGCCAGATATCCTTTGTTCCTTGTGCACATGTAGAAATATACCTCAAAGCATCGCAGGTGTTTCTGTACAAGACACACTATTATTTGCCATGTTATTAGACTTAGCACAAACAAATTAATTTGCATAAGTTGACAACAGCAATTTCTCGTTTTCATACTGTTTCATACGGCCTATGTCACCCGTGGTAAACTCGTTTGACTATTCCAAAATATCACTCTCAGTGAGAAGTTGTAACTAAAACTACTTTTTAATAACATTCTTTAACAATTGTGAAAAAGGAAAAAGTCACAGTGAAATTTATTCGTCTCCCCATAGATGCTCTGTTTGAAAAATGCAGTTGTACCCAGTGGAGAAAGCAATATCATCATAGCGAAATTTATGGAACTTTCCTTAGATTTTGTGTTGCATCGTTCAGTCGTACCCAATGAAGAAAGCCACACCGCCACAGTAAAAAAATATTGAAGGAAATGTTGTAATTTCCCTAAGATGTCTTGTTTGAACAATCAAGCATACTCAATGAAAAATAATACTGTACAAAAGTGAAGAAAAAAAAATGACTTACCCTCAGATGTCATGTTTGAACATGCACTCGTACCCAAGTGAGACAGCCACAGCATCAGTGCGAAATATAGTTAAGGAAACATTATATTACCTGAGATGTTATGTTTGATCAAACCATATTCAATCGAGAAAGTCACAGAACCACAGTGAACTATATTGCATTTCCGTGTGAAATTATGCTTGAACATACCATTATGTTTATTCGAGAAAGCCACAACGACACTGTGAAATAAATTGAAGAAAAATATTGTAATTTCCATAAAGTCATGTTTGAACTTTCTATTATACCAAATGAAGATCCGCTACAGCGCAGTGGTGAAATTTGATGCAGGAAATAGTGTAATTATCCTGAGATGTTATCTTTGAATATACTATTACACGCACGAGCCCTAATTACTGAGCAAATCAAACACCCGCCTGAGTCTGGCTTGAGGCCCATTCTTTCCCTATTTCCAAGGAACTCAAAATAAGAGTCGTCGTCACCTAAGGGTTATTAAAGGCGCGAATACTACAAATAATTTTTCTATAATCACCGAATGACCACGCATCACGAAACTATAATTTCACACTTGCATATTGATTCTCCTTTTCTGATTTGATTGACTCGTCAGTAAGACTTTTAAAGCGCAATAATAGTAATTTACGCCATTCACAACAAACACGACCCAAACACCTAATATAAAGAACTATTTCTATCACAAATTACTAAACACTTATAACAAAATATAACCTGAGAAAATTCCATCTGTTAAGAAATTAGGAAGGGTCCATTTCACCAAGCTAAACAATACCACCAAAATGTTTCTTGAATACTCTACATTGTGACGTCTTCTCCTGGAAATTTAATAATTCCTAGGTTTGATAAATTTCGTCCTAGCACCGACACCCCAGAATCAACAAATGATGATTAAAATCAAACAAAGCCATAAAAGGAGTCGGAGTACAAGTATATCTTGCCCTAGTTTTGTTATAATCTCATCATACCCAACTGTTAAAGCCACAGCCCCATGTTGAAAGAAACAGAAGGGAGTATTGTAATTTTCCTCAAAGGTCATGTTTAAAATTCTAATCATATATAATGAAGAAAGCCTCTGTGCCATACGGAAAATATTGAAAGAAATGTGGTGATTTCAAAATCATATTTGAAAATGCAATCATACCCAAGGGAGACCGTAACAGAGCCATCTGAGCTGTCATGATTGATCATGCAATTATAATCAATGGAGAAAGCCACAGCACCATCTGAGATGTCATGCGATAGCCACAGCGCCATCTGAGATGCCATGATAAAGAATACAAACACACCAACTGAGATAGCCACAGCACCATCTGAAATTTCATGTTGGATCATTCAGTCATACCAAACTGCTCAAACAGAAAGCAAAAGAAACATAATGTATACAAATGATGGTCATGGTATAAATTTTCCACCAGTAGGTACGGTATGACTGTCTTGTCACGTGCCCTTCTACTGCTAATTTAATCCGGGCTCATTAATTAAGTTTTCTATTAATATGTGCATGATAGATATAAGTTTTCTTTGTAATGCTTATTTACTTACTGGTAGATTCGAAGGATTTAGCCCTTTGAATAACGACAGCTAAATTATCCGTCCATTTATTACCGTGAACAAATACACTTACGTGGGCTTCCTTATCAAACGAGAAAAACAGATTCGATTTAAAGTACGATTTTGAAACTTTCTTTGTAAATAAAAGATGTATGGAGATTCTATTTTAAGACCGATATGTATTAAAATGTCTTTATACGCGTGATTGCTCCTGAACCGCATCGAGATTTAATTATGAGTTTTATGAAAGGTTTTTTGTCAGCACAAGGGACCATAATTACGGTTCTCTCTCTCTCTTTATATATATATATATATATATATATATATATATATATATATATATATATATATATATATATATATATAACACGCGTACAGGCAAGACAAATCTTCATGCGTTAGGAAAGCTCACGAAATTAGAAAAGCTACAGCGAGTAAGCATATGTCCTAACTGCTAGTACACAGTATAAAATCTCACTTACAAATCTGTACTCTTGTTACAAAACAAAATTTCAAAGGAAAATACGCACTTACAGTCAAAAGGCCCAAAACGAGACACTGGAATGTTATAAATAATATCAGCATGAAAAGACCATTCAAAGTATCGCAGTGCAAACATATTTTGAATATTTTAAAGAAATAAATAAACACAAATGGTGACCAGTAAATAATCCCCGAAACGGTACAAGAGCCAGATGTGGGTAACTCTTGTCTGAAAGACTAACTACAAGTGAAGATGTATTAAAAAATATTAAAAATCTTTAAAAAATACAGCAAGTTCAATTGATAATATATTAAATGAAATATAAAATTCCTAATAACTGAATCGCCAAATGTGCATGTAAAATTTTTGGATATAAACGTCTAAACTGGCTTCGTACCAGATGGTTGGACTAAAGGTGTTACTATGCCAGTTTATACAAATAAAGGCGACACAGATCTGATAGATCCAATTAAATGGAAAATTCTCCAATGGCCTGAAAAATATCAGTATTTATAGTAAATAAAGGAATGCATTTAACGTAAACCTGTATGCACAAAATTTAGATTTGTCACAGAGTGTCAGCTGAAGCTGTTCGCTCAGACTAATGTACCGATTTTAACACATGCTTGTGAAATCTGAGGATTTATAAGATGATATCTACTTGAGCAAACTCATTTTTATTTATACGAATGTCATAAATGTACCCCTCTATATATGGTACAGGGTAAAGTTGGTCGGTTTCCCTTAATTAACATCGTAAAATTTCGCACGATAAATTATTGGGCTATATTAGTTTGTGGTTATGAAGAAAATATGCCATATTATGTGTATAATTCATATAACCATTCTTGTGATAAGTATAATAACAACGAATGGATACTAGAACTAGAAGTAAATCTATGTTAGATAATGTTGGATTTAGCTACGTATGGAGAAATCAACATGTTGTGTCTGCTCAATGGCTAGCACATCCTGTAGAACTACAACTAACTCATCAATACAGCCACGTTTGGGCATCTAACATCAATACATCCCTTAAAGGTCTTAATTACAGGTTATTTAAAACTAGTTTTTATTTAGAAGAGATGTGATTACTACAAAATATCTAAAAGCTTAGAGTTTAAGACTTCAAATCATAGGTTTCCAGTTGAAACTGGTAGAAGGGTTACTTTATCCCATAAAGAGGTATATCCCATAAAGAAGTATATCCCATAAAGAAGTATATTGTACACTCTGTCAGTCGCATGTAATAGGTCATAAATATCAGTCTTCCGTCTTGTACTTTTGTTCTTGATGCTGGACAAAAATGAACACCTCATTTTTATAGTTATACTTCATTTGTACACTAATACCTCTTTTTTATTGTTACGACTCTATCGTCACAAACTAAGTAACAGAAATAAGTATAGCCAACACATTTTGTCAAACTTATCAATTGATTTTCTTCTGTAAGATATACATATGGAAATTTAAGAAAAACTTACAGTATTATGAGCTAAATCGAAAAGAGTCCTACAAGATTCTACACCAGATCAAAAGAATCGAGTGATCCGAATGGATGTTTAAAGGTAGAAATTGCGTTGATGTTTTAATATGGCATAGTCCAAAACGCCATTGAATGAATTCACTACAGTTCCAGAATAATATTTTAGTCCAGAGTGAATGAGCACTTTGTATTTCCAATGAACAGTCCAAATAAATGTTTCTTCCTAAATAATATCTAAACACAACGTTAAAGACGTCGGCAGACTGATGTTAAAACAAGAAGATGTTAAATAGCACTGAGTTTAATCATGCGGCTCTACTTATTTATATACACCCTTACGACCCTAAGACGCAAGTTTGCCTACGGCCCTGAGACGCAAGTTTTGTATTCTCCATACGTGACACTTCCCAATAGCCTACGTCGCAAAAAACCCACCTGACCGACCGATCCAATGGAAAATAGATTCATTCTTCTAAGAACCCACCTGACCGACCCATCCAATCGGAATAGATTCCAAACAGGTAAACAAGTTTATTATTAATACTATTATTAATGACCGTAGACACATATGTATAGACCCTGTGCAATCTACAGGCACGCGCCAAAAGCAAAAGGCTCAATATTGATATACATAACATTACATTTATGCATGATTTTTATAATTCCAGAAGTAGCCTTTAAAAATACAATCATTTAATGAACACGCGTTACACACGATTCTTGAAAAATATTTGCAGGTTCTTAGATTATGTTTTCCTACTTTTGTAATCCCTGTTAAGCATTGTGATATTGTATGATACTCTATGTTTATCGTCTTTTTGTTGTATAACTCAGGTGTAATAATCATTACAACCTGAGTGTCCCTTCGTACACCTCAACCTAGTTTGTTATTGTTTTGTTTTATGACAGGTAAAAACTATTCATGACGATTCAAAATCAGAGATTATTAGTTTGTTATAACTGAAACATTAATGCATTACTTCTGAATTGATTTTTATTTTCCTCAGTCACGTGTTTAATAAATATTGTCTATTATTATCAGAATTAAGTTACATCTTTCACTAACGTTGATTTAAAATTGAATAATTACATAATGTTTGGTAATATTCCAACCTACCCCAGTAAAGACGGGAATCGTGCGTGCGTGTGTGTGTGTGTGTGTGTGTGTGTGTGTGTGTGTGTGTGAGAGAGAGAGAGAGAGAGAGAGAGAGAGAGAGAGAGAGAATGTGATTGTATAATTTTCGAATGCTATTTTTATTGATACGCACATTTATTTTTATGGAATGAAATTTACAGATAGATATGTGAAAATTGTTTAATTACTCCGAAAAGTTACACATTGTTTTCAAAAAAAAAATAAATTTTTCTATGACTTGTAAGTTGTTGCAAAAATGTTATTTGCCGCAATGATGCTCTCACCTCTAAAATCACACAAATGTTTACGAAAGACATCCAATTAACAACGAGCTTTACTTTCTTTTAACTTTCTTCAAAGTCTTAACTATGATTTGAAAGCTTACATATCCAAATAATGAGGTTTGGTTTCTTCCCAGAATATTACACTAAAAACTATATGTATACTTTTACCATGGTAGAGCAAGAGCCAATCCTTTTTCAAAGGACGTTGATTGTGCAAAATGCAGCTTAACTTAATAAAATCCACGTTTACAACCAGTCTCTTCCTGAATTCTAACGCCCTCCGTTCCACGAAAAGTGCAACCAGCAATATTAATTACATAAAGAAATAATTGAAAAATCAAAATTTAAACAAAAGCAACTAACACACATATATACATACATACATACATACATACATACATACATACATACACGCACACACACACGTACACAGATACAGAACTAATATAAATAATATTTAAAACTGTATTGACGAAAAATTTACCATGATTCTGCCATAGACCTGCCATAGTTATATGGGCTCTAGTATAATAAATAGTAAAGTCACACGACAATGTAGTTTCTTCCCTGAAGATGTCAAGGCTGTTGGAAAAGCTGGCTTATGGGGACAAATGCATTAACAACAACACCCCATGCTCAAGATCCGCCCATTGCGCAGTCAAACAATTCTTACATGCATAGTTCACATTGAATGCACGGAATACATGTTGCATGTCATGCACTGAATAAGCAAATATATATTTGCACACTGAAATGACAGTCGCCACACGCTCAATACACAACATACCTTACACATTGGAAAGACAGTTGTCATTTTCAGAATACACAAATATATATATATATATATATATATATATATATATATATATATATATATATATATCACATTGGAATGACAGTTGTCATACACAGCCAGGCAAATACATAATTTAATTTCTATTAAGAGTAGCAAATCACAGGTCGTAATTGGCAACAGAGTATTGACACTATCAATATCTGATTGTAATTCTAATTATTTCCAGTAGTTACTTGCAACAGAGTATTGATACTGTCAATGTTTCGAACTCGACGGTTAATAGCCCGTCTTAGGACGGAAATTAACATAAAAAAACGCGATGAGTTAATTTAAAAGAAAGTTTGCATATAATAATACATAAAAGTAAAAAAAAAAAAAAAAATTGTGAAACAGCGGCAAGTTTCAAACTCCAGACCTCTTGTTGGGCGGTCCGAACACGCAGAAAAAAAAGACAAATATGGGTTTTTGTATATAATATTAGATAATATTGCGGTTAAAAACTATTAATATTGTTTATACCACATAAACTGGAAAATATGCATACGAATTTTAAATTTCCGTTACAATTTAGAATTTTTTTCTTTTATCATAACGTGATCGATCTGCCTTAAGTTTTAAGTAGGAAGGTTGTAAATAAATTAAATAAAGTTTGAACACAAAAATAAATAGTATCAAAGAAAATTAAAAAAACTGGGATGAACCAGTTTAGAAGAAAGTTTGAACATAAAATTACAAAGAAGTACCCCAAAAAATGGGATGACGCCTCAAGTTTCGAACTCGCGACCTCTTGTTTGTCAAGCAATACACACAGAAAGAAAGACAATTGTGGGTGTTTATATATAAGATTAAATCAAAACCCACCACTATCTTGTATATGAAATCTATATGAATATAGGAAATAAATCATGCCTGTATATAGTAGTTTTACGGTACCCCAGCCCAATAGTGGCTATATGGTCAGAAAGAATATACTGACATGATTCTATGAAAGATACCGTATAAGAGAACTACGAATATAAATTTTAATTTTGCTTTTCACTGTACTCGTCTGAGAGATGTTATCAAGTACAGCAACAATGTGACATAAAACAGAACATCATTAAACTTAGCTCTAATTACGATAGGAGAAAATTCAGACAATGTTAGATAGGATTATTGTAACTTAAAAAAAAATACAACTGTGCAAAAATGTCTGAACTGACCTCTCTGTCTACATAATTGTTGTTTACATTCATGGCAAATATGATTATAGAGTTCTGCCTCTCATTATCAACCATCTTTCTCATTATCAACTGGCCGTCTCATGGTCAACCTGCCTTCTCATTATCAATTGGCTGTTTCATTATCAACCAGCCTTCTCATTATTAATTGGCCGTATCACTCTCGTCCAGTCTGTTCATTATCAACTGGCCTTCTCATTATCAACTGACCGCCAACAAAATTATCGTCTTTTTCTCCAGCTTAGGCCGCCAGCTTGTACAATAATGTAACATATTCTGTTATACCGCTGCATTGACTTTGCCAAACACATTCACCTTTAAGCCGATTACTTCTAAAGATCAGAGGACTGAAAATTGACATTTGCTTGTAAGTTATTTCAGATATTACTTAAACTTCTTACTGAATAATATATTTATGTAAAGTTCTGATGTAGATTCAATTATTCCATTGACACAGATCTTTGGCCTTAATTTATTTTTCGGATTATATGAATTGCAGCCTTTTGCAGATCTCTGACATCTCATCTCAGCTCGCTTGGGTTCGAATCTCAAGTTCAACCAGCGTGTATACGAGAAAGCTTGCCAGTAACTTTCCTAAGTTGTTGGTTTTTCTCGGGGTTTTCCTGGTTTCTTCGTACACCAAATATACTGGCCGACATGTATAGCCCATCACATGCTTACAAATGGCGTCAAACCCAAAACGACATAGGAATGAACTGGGAAGGATGAATAAACTCTTCTGAGTGTAATTGTCATAGTCGTAGGTCTCGGGGACCCGGGTGGACGAATGGTCTCAAGCGCTCTCCTTTACTGATCACTGCCATCTCACCTCTGTCCACGTGGGTTCCAGCCTCGGCCTCGGCCCATGTGGGTATGTGAGAGAGCTGCCAGTAGCTTACCGTGGGTCGGTGGTTCTTATCAGGGTTTTCCCCGGGTAAGTCCTCCACTAGATATACTAGCCGCCATGTATACCCTATCTCGAGCTGAGAAATGGCGTTAAACCCAAAGCAACAACAACAACATTTTAAGGTGATTTCAATTTCACTGGATTATTAGATGTAGGTCTCAATATAGGATTATCTCCGTTTTCGTTTTCAAGGTGTTTTGTTAGTTCACCTGTGTGTGAAGAGCATTCCTATACTTTTACCAATTCGATTTCATCAGCTAAAGGAAACAGGGAAAGTAAAATCTTTCTGCATCACAAATTAATCTCCTCTTCAATCGACATCAATCGTAATTTCTACACTAGTCATCGAACAGGGGTCATAAAATAGAGTGCTCTTTAGCAATATTTAAATCTATACATTTCTCCATTAACATAACAAGATTGAACTAAACATCGTTCACTATTATCCTATAATAAATGTGTACCTTATAATTAAGATAAAAACCCAGTAAAGTAAAAGTAAAAGGAACAGAACATATATAGGATTTAATACACATACATTTATTTTCAATAAAATTCAAATACGCGTTGGATAATTCCATATTTTGCGAGTCATGGCTGGCTAAATTTTGATATCATTGAACAAGTTTTACAAAATAATAAAAAGAGTGTATTATTCCAGTTTAATATGTCGAATCGTTTTTAGAGTAAATACAATTTTGGAAATTGCAATGTTTTCTTTCGTGCATTAGGCCTATCTGTTTTCTATTGTAACGTGACTATGTAACGTATTCATGTTCTAAAGACGTCAAGACGTAATATTTCTCTTGATATAATATTAAAAGTAGTTAACGTCATATCGACAAACGAAATTTCTACAATTATTTTTAAAACGAGTTGGATTCATTGCAGAGAGAAAGAGGCATTGCAACGAGAGAAAGACAGACAGACAGACAAAGAGACAGAAAAACAGACAGAGAGACAAACAGAGACACCGAGAGAGAATTAGTCTACTCACTTGAGTGCGATGAATTTTCCCTGACGAAATCTCTGGTTGTAAAAACACCTGTAATGCAGCACTACACACGTGTATTACCTTTACAACATCAAGCCATATTTAATGATCGTTGTGCTGTTACAGTGGAACGTATATTGAAGAGGATCAACTTTAAAAAGGAATAAAGAACTGCCGAAGGCTACTACCATATGTATCAGCAAGAGTACACCTTTACGTTTTAGAACAAAAGTACAAATTCATAGACTTGACAGAACAATCTGTTAAAGGCAGATTAAGCACCCACTTCGCGTGTTTGCGGTCAAAGATGCATGCCTGACTTTCAGCAAGTGCGAGGTCCAGTGACCGTTTACCTTCACTCGATTACCTGGACAGGGTACATACACGTAGTTAATGTATCTTGTTGTACAATCGAAAGAAATAAAGTAAATATGTATTTATACGGATCATAAATGTCCTTATCTTAAATGTTTTGTATTTCTGAATGTCTCTCACTCTTGTTTTGCCTGGATAGTGCAAAAGGTTACAGGCTCCATTTGAACCTCAACAGTCCCTTTTTTATTCAATGGTGCCGACACTTGAAAGAATATTCACCTCCCACCAGAGTGGCTGGTTTCCAGAAGAATTTTTTTAGGCAGACCTTTACCCCCAAGGACCACGTTACTCAAACTGAGCATGTTACACTAGTAACAAGGTTATGATCTTGCCCAACCAGGGTCGTTGTCCTCCCCCATCCCCATCGCCATTAACCCAAACCACATCACGCAAAATGAGTGTTGTACAAGACTTGGTGTATAAACGACATAAGGTAAATAAAGATCAAATGAAATATATTTTCGTATAGGAGAAATATTACTAGAGAGAATATCAATCGTTAATTTTAACCCTCATTTTTCGGTCAGTTAATATTTCTTCCCACGGTATTAAAAAAAAACGAAATATTTGTTGGTATTTTGGTAAATAAACCAAGCTGCCTTTTAATTTTCATTTAGAACCTGCCACATGGGGCAATTTCATAATTTAATCTATGGTTAAATTTCTTGTCGCCTTGGAGAAATAACATTTCACGACAAATATCAATTACCAAAATGCAAGCAATCGTCTATAATATTTGTGACTGTAAAAAAAAACTTATAAAACTTTCGCTGATTCTGAAGAAAAAAAAAAATGATACATCAATATTTTTGTTTTGAATGAAATGCAGATAATAGATATTAACCATGAAGAGTTTTCTAATTAAATTCATTTAAGTTCGTGAGAACCAGACGCATTCATATCTGTCTTAAGATACAAACAGTTACTGTAATCAAAGTTTCTGCCATTATGATTTGCGATACCAAGAACAAACTAATAATATTTGAGCAGTTAATATCTTTTTTCGGTAATCGTCCAGGAGGCGCAACAAGAAAGGTGATATTTGACCTTCTCCATTTTTATTTATTTTATGTTTGTTTTTTATATATATATATATATATATATATATATATATATATATATATATATATATATATATATATATATATATATATATATAAAAGAGGGAATATCTATGCACGAGTTAATGCGGTAATATTGACATTCTTTCTTTATCGGATTGGAAGGAGTGGATTTCTTTATTTTTCTTATTTTTGAATCTTACATATCAATATGTAATATGTTTAAACTTAAGCCGATAACAACATCTAAGGTTTAGTGTCATTGTTTACCGTCATGAAGCTGAATTCGTTATCACATTTTATTTATTTCAAGGTAGTGGAGAGGGAGGAAATAACTTTTGTGAAGTACCTCTGAAATGTTTTTGCTTTTTATAAGGAGTATTTGCCACATACACAGGCGTACTGAATCAAGGCATCAAGACAAAAATAAAAACTCCTTCGTTTTTCCACAGATCGGGTTACATACCAGGGTTGCTATAAAAGAGATCACAAATTTGTGCACGTTCATAAATATTTTGCATTTGATCGGTGAAAAATCTTGAACAATCTTTGAGGGAAATTAAAGAAAATATAGTAATTTCCTACACCATTCCATCCCGGTCTCTCTCCATGTCTCTGTCTATCTGTCTCATCCTATATGTTCTCTTATGTTCACATTTACTTGCAAAAATTTAAACCAAAATATATAAATTTCAAAACCTTCTCCACCTTCATTTATGTAAGATTTATTCGGACATTCCTTATTGTTCCACTCCTGACTCCTCCTGAACCTTCACCCATAGTTTGATTAATTTATTTCATGTTTTTCTTTTGCTGAAATTTATTTATTTATCCATTCGCATTGATTTTGACTGGATCGCGCGCCATCTTACAGAGAATTGGATGGATCACAGTGTGTATACAAGAAGTATAATTCACTTGGTTATCAACTATGAGACACCTGAAAATGACTGTGATTAGGAGTCAAAACAAAACTGGTATAGTATGTGGCTTTTCTTACATTGTACACGAATGGGGCATGTTCTAAAATGTTTGATACTATAAGATCAGTCAGTAATAACATTTGTGGCCGTGTGTTCCCGGTACTTGAGTTTATATTTAATAACATTGGTAAAGTATGTGTCAGTGTGTGTACGGTACTTGGTTTTATTTTTTTCAGTAATACATTTGGTAAAATGTGTGTACGTGTGTGCATGGTACATGGTTCCATTGCTGATAGCAGTGGTAAAGTCATATGTACGTGTCTGTACGGTAGATGGTTTTATTGGTAATAACATTGTACGTGTGTGTACGGTACTTGGTTGTATTGGTAATAACTTTGTAAAGTATGTGTACGTGTGTGTACGGTACATGGTTCCCTCGGTAATACTACTAATAGCATTGCTAACGTCATGTGTATGTGTGTGTACGGTACAGTTTTATTGTTAATAACTTTGGTAAAGTATGTGTACATGTGTGTACGGTACATGGTTTCATCGATAATTATATTGGTAAAGTTGCGTGTACGTGTATGCACGGTACATGGTTTCATCGGTGATAATATTGGTAAAGTCATGTGTATGTGTGTGTACGGTACATAGTTTTATTGGTAATAACTTTATTAAAGTATGTGTACGGTACATGCTTTCATCGGTGGTAACATTAGTAAAGTTAAATGGTGGTGTACTCATGGAATTATCATGCCTTGACAGGAGATACGTTTTGACTCTAATTAGCGATACTAATTTATTTGCAGCATGAGTGGAAAATGTAATAAATATATACTACTGAAGCTAAATAAAAACTGTACAAATAATTAAATAAGGTAAATATTTGTCATTATCATCATCATGTTGATATAAATTTATGTATCGATAGTTGATTTTTGTGCATTAACTCTCGGTGCACGCTTATAAAGATGTACTTGTAAAGGCATTCTGTAGGTGCAGCCGCATTTATAATTCTCCATTAACGAGTTGAGATGAAAGTGACGGGACCACGTGACACCAAATGACCCTGCATAATTGCATGGGCATCTTAGTTCAGGTAAATGTATATATGCATAGTGACGAGACTACGTGTCTTTGTCTGACTCAGCATGAGGTGCGTGGACACATTTTGTGTGTGAGTGCGTGTGCGCAATATTACAGGACTATGTGACAGTACTTAACTCCGCATGAGTGTGTGTTTATCTTTGTGCATGTTTGTATACATAATGGCATGAATGTGTTACACTGCCTGACTGCAAGAGTGCAAGTACCTTTGTGAACGTGGGTGTACGTAAACGATGGAACCACGTGACACTGCCTGCATTCACAGTACACAAGCACCTTAGTACACGTGATCACTAATATTCATCCGTTATAGTTTTACACATACAACCTGGGTTTATTATATCCTAACCTATGCTGATATATTGCGATCAATCATGTCTGTACGTGTATATCCACCCATCTGTCGCAAAGTTGTATTTGTATGCTGAGCCGCATCTTCACCAATTAAAGGTGGGTAAACATATTTTGTATCATGTTTCACTAGTAAATGTTGATCTTGACAAAGTTTTATGATCCTGTATTGGCTTGCATTTCTAGACAAAAATGATTGTGATTTTTGTTTCTTTGTTTTATCACCTTTCAATGTAGACAGTCATGATTAAACAAAAGTAAACTATTTTGTCTCTTTCTCAACTCACACCGTTTCATCTCAAGTTGGTCACCTAGGTGAGTCCATGGGAATGGAACATAGCTCACATTTCCTTGACACGATTCAGCGAATAATATGTTTAAATCGCCTCCTCAAATGGACCAACACATTTCTAAATACTTAACGTTGTTTCCTTCAACAACCACCACTGAACATATGAGATTTTAGTATACTACAATCGAAATATTCCTCATATCATCGGTTTATTAGGAGATTTTAGTACACTATAAGCTAAATATCCCTCATATCGCCCCTTTATTATGAGAGTTTGGTACACTACAATCAAAATAACTCCCATATCGCCCCTTTATTATGAGATTTTAGTAGACTACAAGCGACTTATTCTTCTTATCACCAATTTATTATAAGGCTTTATTGACATAGATCGAAAACATTGCGCCTATACCTGTAAATAATTGATGAAAAGAACTTCACTGTGAGATATTGAAATATATCCATGCAAGAGAAATAATACCGCCATTGTGGCGCTACCATTTCTGGAAGTACCTTTTTCCAACTTAGGAAATAGATCTGATTTATATATGCTATTCAAACCTGTATTTCCATATTCCAATTATTTCATTTTCTTCTTCTTTGGACCCCTTTCTCTCTCTCCATATTTTCCTGTTTTTATCCTTCCACAGGATGTAGGGGTCTTAAAATATGTCAGCTGTAGACCTTCTAATGTACATATATGCAATCAATGAGTTGCAATCAAGAAATGCATAGAAAGGAACTCCAAAAAGCAAAATACAAATTTCAGGTATTAGCTTTTTAATAATTAGATTAATAATAGTAATACAATTTTTAAGGTAGCGAATTAAACTCAAATCACAATCGTGTTTGCAAACGATTGATAACACGGGTGTTGATTCGTGTTGAGTGCAAACCAAACTTAAACGAAAATCGAAAATTGGATACAGCATTATTACCGTGCCAGACTGCAAGATTGCAAAAGCCACACAAAAATTACGTTGAATACAATTATAAACAAAACGAAAAAAAAAAAAATCCTTACAAGTTAACTCGCAATCATCAAAATAGTTTATTTAAATCTGTTATGCTCTGATGTCTGTCAGTATCATTTTGATATCACACACGATTTTTAGCAAACTATAAATACAAGCTAAATTTGTAAAACATTGATCTCCAATTGATCGCTAACAGCAGTCGCTAATGCAGCAATAAATCGCATTTATACATTATGAATAAACCTCATACAAATCGATGCCTTTTGCCTATAAATAGATATATAATAAAAATAAAAGTAAAGTCTAAGCATTTTGAGTAGATATAAGAAATAATTTACCCGTGAAGAGGAAACATACTGCATTGTCACTCGTGGCTTCGCCACTTGTTACAATGCAATGCTTTCACTTCACTATTGAACTAGATCAGTATATCAGCTCAAAAAACCTTAGATATCCTCTATTTATTCACTTATAACATTGTACGAAGGAAAAAAACAAGTTATTTGTTTGAATCACGAACTATGGTGGTCACAATTTTCTAAATGTTAATTTTAGTTAGATGGTCGTGAAATTCTATAACACTTAAATGTATGGTTTGTTCAGAAATATTAACGACTTATGGTGATCACTTGATCATGTATGTATGTATGTATGTATGTATGTATGACTTTCATTATTTCCACTTCAAAAGAGATTTCATTCAATTATCTTTCACTATTACACAACAAAGATAGGAACATATCTTGACATTAATGGATTTACAACATACTAAACATGCAATATATATATATATATATATATATATATATATATATATATATATATATATATATATATATATATATATACAATATCTAAACACATGAGCGAAAGAACTCATTGCAAACCAAATATATAAGCAACAGAGATTAAAAGGGAATAAAAGAAAGAAAGAAAGAAAGAAAAACAAAGAAAAAATTAGAATTATTTACATTCGACAAGAACGATTTAGATGGATTATCACATTAGCTCTCTTTTGGAACACTTGTGAATAATTTATATGATAGAAATGAAATGGGTCCATTTCCCTAATATACTGAACAAGCATAATATCAGATATCGTTTTCAAGTTCATTTCTTCTCTACAATGTGTTTATTCCTTCAGCCACCACACACGTGAATGCCTGCCATGAATGATCATCCATAGACTCAAAGATGTCCACTCTCTTGGCCAAAATGATAAGAAGTAATGAATCATTGTCCTGACAAAAAGGACAGTATGAGTCTAGTGTATATTGCATCTATTATTCTTTCAAATAAAGTGTTACGTTCATCATTTAGGGCTTGGCAGTATAGTAACATATGCTTAGCTCTGTCTGAAGCCAATCTTTTGCAGAGTTTACAGTTATATTCATTCTCTGTTGAAACTGAACACATTGTTAAATAGGCAATGTTAGCAAAATTCCACGTTTTATTAGGAAAACATTTACCAAACTTCCAGACACCAAGTGGTTGAAGATTAGTATGGACACTTGCATAATGTAAACGTTCAGGTCTCATTTCAGGTTTAGATCTCCACAATGATTCTTCGCAACAGTGAACTGCCGTTTCAATTTTCCTCCTCCAGACTGGTTTCGGGACAGAATATAAGGTGTTCACGTATAGGTGGTAGAAACCGCCAAGCTGGTATTTCAAAAGAACACGATATATATCTTTAACAAAACCAACGCCCTCGCTCTCATGTATCAGGAAGTCAAGAATTCTTCTGTTGAATATAATTTTCCATGCTAGTGAACCGTTAGCTCTACAGATTTTATTGAAGAAACCTAATTTGATTTGATATATATATCCCTCAACCGACCACAGTCCAAGTCTGCTAGTTGTTGCCTCTGTAGATGAGCACTGATCAAGACCTGTAATTCTTCTTGCAGCTTTTCTTTGACATATTTCTAGATCATATACCTGTGACTCGCTCAAGTTGGACCATAATTCGTATCCATATGTCATAGCAGTTAGTAATATTATTGACCGTATTTTAACACTTATAACTGGATTCATACCATCCTTTCCAATGCCAGTTACAACAAGGGAATAAAATACTGATCTTCCTTTATCACAAGCATTTTTCACTGCAGCAGTATTAGAAAGATCTGGAGAGAGTAACCCCAGCATATATTCTAGAAGAAACTATGGGAATGCTTTATCTCCGAGCATGAACATAGATTTTTGTATGATTTCTTTCTTTGAAAATATGACGATATTGCTTTTATCAGCATTGTACTGGAGTCTCCACTTCAATGCATAGGTGTAACAGGATTTGACCTGAATGGATGCTTGGATTAAATGACAACACAACACAATGTGATGAAAGATGGAAATTTATGAAATGAATTAATAAAAATATGTATATCCTCTACAACATATACAGTGTGATTCTTTCACGCTCTAAACATATGACTCATTCAGTTACTT
This sequence comes from Megalonaias nervosa, assembly GCA_016617855.1. Classification (NCBI taxonomy): domain Eukaryota; kingdom Metazoa; phylum Mollusca; class Bivalvia; order Unionida; family Unionidae; genus Megalonaias; species Megalonaias nervosa. Next base: position 2,976 of record JAECUM010038984.1, on the reverse strand, counting down.
CATACAAATGGGAAAAAAATGTGATTCATATTTTCAAAAATTGTAGACACATGATACAGGAAAACCAAGATGTGATTCATATAATCTTACGTAATGAAGGTAAAATTCACATAATCTCATGTAATGAAAGTAAGATTCATATAATCTCATGCAAAGAAAACAAGAGTCATATAATCTCATGTAATGAAAGCAACTCAATTGTACTCAAATGTACTCAAATGTACTCAACTGAAACACACCAGATGTACCATGTACTCAATTTAAACAACATCATCAACTGAAACAAACATGATCAATTGTAATAAACATAAACAATTGTACTAAACATATGACTCACGACTCATATTGTCATTTGTACAGCACGTAAGATTCATAACAACGTATGACTCATCTAAACACTTGCAAAAACTTTTAAGCGAGAAATTTTAACCTGGTCAAACCACAGAGTTCTCCTGAATTCTTGGGTTAGTCCACACTTGTATTGGCCACACACCCCCTTTCATGGATCCACCATTGGCACAAATTTACAGATCAGCACTTCCGTCCTTGTATGGCCTTGATGGTCGCACCTGCTTCCATCCCCATGCAGACAGACATACGGATAGCCAGACTGACAGCCTGACACACACACACACACACACACACACACACACACACACAGCTAAAGTAAAACCAGACTGGTCATAATAGTAGGTACGGAATTAAAATCTGTAGACACATGCAACTAAATTAAACTCTTCATAACGACCTGTAACAGTTCAAAAGTTCACAATGTTTCAAATCCGCGTAGCAAGAAAGGCAATATTTCACGCTACGTCATTAAAACGGAATATGCTTCACATATTTGCAAATAAAATCAAAAGTAACACTTACCCCTATTATTGTAGAATGAAATAGAGAACTTACACTCCTTGAGAAGATCTCAATAGACCAATGTGCCAATTAGAAAAGAAACTTTCTTTAAATCTACAGGAGAATGAGTATTAGAAATGGTAAAATACCCATGCATACCGTGCTTTTGGGGTCTCTCGCCGAAAGCGATCTACGACGAGATACATGCTAGCTCAGTCGCTTAAAGAGAAAAACAACTATCCACCGTAGGTAACGTTGTACGCATGTACTACAAAATGATCAAATAGTTCTAAGGAGAAACCAAGTTATTGCTTGCCTTATTATGTGACAATAGTCATGGAGGTTGCAAAGTAAAACACACATACCATTAAATGATGAAAATAGCAAGATCGTGTCATCCGCTAGTAAAAGACAAGCGATACTTAGGTACCAACTTGTATTCCAGATTGTGATTTACAGTTTTGAAGTAGTCAGGATACGTTTCCAAAGAGATGATGTGATTGTACACTTTGCACAAAATAGGATTAATCGATTGATAGGCAAACATTAAATGCTCTGCATATATTTTATCATGTCCTCATGATTTATGTTTCTTCAGCTCTGTTACAGCCTCTTGAATGTCATTCTGTAATATGGTTTCACACATATCCTTATCTGCTCCGTCTTCAATATTTGAATCAGCAATATTTTTCATGGTGTTTCTAATATCAGCTGCAAACGATTCGTTAAAATGAGTATATGGTGTATAGTTCCTAACGTTTTAAAATGCTGGCGCCACGTGTCACGAATCAAATGAGGGTCCCGTATTATTTCTCCTTCCACTTTTAGTTAGAAGATATCTTGTCTCTCTCCCTTCTTATGCAGTCTTACTATTCTGTAGAACTCCCCTACATCCAGTTCTGCAGCTTTTTCTGGGTCATCGAATTGTTCCTGTTCGTACTGGTCTTTTGCCTTGTTTAGTTGGTTTCTGAATTTTCTTTTCGCACTTTTATATTCTGCATGCGTTGTATACCACGTGGCCGTTCGTCTTTTATCCATAACGCTCTTTTTCTTCTCATCTCTTTATGTTGTTCAGCCACATTATTGAATTACCAGTAAGGGTTTAGATGAGGCAGGAAGGTTTTCTTTGGGAGATTTTTGTCACATGTATTCCATAAAATAGTCGCAACAGCAGCAAGGGTGCTTTGTACATCTGCAATGTTGTGTAAAGGTGTCTATATTTATGCATATATGTATGTATGTATGTATGTATGTATGTATGTATGTATGTATGTATGTATTGAAATGATGTATGTATGTATGCATGTATGTATGTATTGAAATGACGTTTGTATATGTATGTATGTACGTACGTACGTACGTATGTATGTATGTATGTATGTATGTATGTATGTATGTATGTATTGAAATGATGTATGTATGCATGTTATATGCATGTATGATTGTATGTATGTATGTATGTATGTATGTCTGTCTGTATGTATGTATGTATGCAGGTATGTATTAATTGAAATGATGTATGTATGTATGTATGTATGCATGTATGTATGTATGTATGTATGTATGTATGTATGTATGTATGTATGTATTGAAATGATGTATGGCCGTATGTATGTTGTACGCATGTATGATTGTATGTATGTATATATGTATGTATGGATGTATTGAAATAATGTGTGTATGTATGTATGTATGTATGTATGTATGTATGTATGTATGTATTGAAATGATGTATGTATGTATTGATGTGATGTATGTATGAATGTATGCTTGTATGTATGTATGTATGTATGTATGTATGTATGTATGTATCTATGTATATGTAATAAAATTACTTGTGTGTTAGTTTTAAATTCTCTTTTATTTTATTTTTATTACATTACATGTTATTGTAATAACTATATTCACTGGATTTGACATTTTTCTAGAAAAATTCAGTTCAGTTCTTTTAGTCTGATTAGAACGCAAAATGATTGCTACATTGCATTTTTAGCTAACCTAGTTCTTGACCTTGGTTCCGATTTTGTAAACACTTAGTGAAAATAAATGGTTATTACCAGGGTCATGTTCAGCCCGCATGTTAACTCTGTTGTAAACAGCTTTTTTGAAAATTCATTTCCAGTG
>JAECUM010038983.1:0-45639 GCA_016617855.1 Megalonaias nervosa | reverse complement strand
AAGGAGCTTGACACTCTTTATCCCTAACAAGGAGCTTGACACTGTGCCCCTAATAAGGAGTTTGGGTCTCTTTACCCCTAACAAGTATCTTGACACTTTTTACCCGAACAAGGAGTTTGACACTCCTTACCCCTAGCATCGAGCTTATCACTTTTTACCCTGTGTAGAGAGCTTGTCACTCTTTTCTTCAAATAGTTTGACTTTCTGGATTTTCCCCCAAACAATTAACTTGGTACTCTTTTCTTCAAACGGTTAGACATTAAAGGTTCGACTGACATGCCGAAAACGCTAGTTAAAAGTGAAAAAATAGAAATCTTGGGTTCTTTAAAAGTGCAAAAAGAAACAAACACAGATGCGACTCCTGTTGTTTAGTATCATAGAAGAGATTTTTATTGCTATATTAAAAATAAATGTCCCTCATTCTTCTTCTTGTTCTTGAAAAAAAATTAAGAAGACATTAAGTCACTAAAACTCTTTTGTGGCGGTCTGGTCCTGTCCAAACAAAAAGGTCAGTCCTCTCAAAATATTATAGTATATACATATATAAGGTACTTTTTCCACCTTGTGTCATATTTGCAATAACCGACAAACCTGATACACGACACTTATATTCCTAAAATTCTCTCCATATTTCTGCCACAAAAATAGGATTTTAAAAGCATAGTTCATTTGTTTCCTAATTTTTGGATCCCATATGTTTCTACGACGCCGAGTCGTTTGCATTGAGCACATTAAATTCATAATAAGACGACATTTCTGCAGTGAGATTTTAAAAAGTATAGCGCTTGATAGAGTTAAAACCAGTAGCTCATAAGAGATTAAACCAGTGACTGGGCAAGTGACTTGTCGCGTAAAAGCCCAAACCAGTGACTGGGAGCGTAAGAACTCCAACCTGTGATTGGGCGCGGAAGAGCTACACAATAACGAATATAGCTCAATGTCATTACACTGATGAGGGTGCAAACATCATTCTTTAATGCTTATTAACTGACTGACTTTGGGCTTTCTAATTGTATTCCTTTCATTACTTTTATAGCTAATACCCTTTATGCAGCACCGAATTCTAGTATCCCTTTATTAGTAAGAGCTGGTAAAATAGTAGAAAAATGTCATTTAAAGGATTTCAGCTGTCTAATTTCTAGTCCAGGGCATAACTAGCAATTTCGCTTGAGTCCTACCAACATTAGTCCAGTTATCTTTATCCTGGGCCTTAATAAATGATTCCCTATTTTCTTCACAACAGGAGCGACAGAATGTCTCATTTTTAGTTATCAAAATGGGTTATATTACCACTAAAATAGTTATGTTTAATAGGGTGTGCGTATGACAAAATACCGTGAAATATAAATTAGATAATCGGATTTCTTGAGAGTGAATTGAATTCTCCAAAGAACGGGGCTACGGGCATTTAATAAGTAATGAATGTCAAAATGATGGTGTCACGAGAACAGGTGGAGAAAACTGTTTCAGAAAAGTCAAATTCTTAGGAAATGAAATAGACCAGATGAGAACAGTTATTGAACGTTTTTGAACCATTAATAAATGTTTGCTTGGAAAGCATTTTGGTAAATACGATTTATTAAATATAAAATGCTTTATGTGTTGGTCGAATTTTGAATAGTTCCTGTTGTACTTTATCTCATAAGATAAATGTTAATAAAGCCCACTATCCATTTAATTCGTAAATTTTTAAAAGCCGACGTTCTTTTCCTCTCGCAAGATGTCTTTAAGATTATTCGCTAACAGGTAACGAAGTCAAACACCAGTCAGAAGTATTTGTTTTTTCAGCTCTTACATCATTTGTTTCTATCAGTAAATTACTATACTTTAGGGTCTCTTAGGGGATCCAAAACAAAGAAAAGCATCGAATCTTGTGGACACAATTGTAATTTATCCTGTTTCTTTCTTAACATGGGCACCATCATGGATTTGGTATTATCTGTTTCCTCGTGGCTCACGAAGAATAAGACATGTGAAATATTATCTTCGGGGCCAATCAACCCTAAAATCTTGTAGACACGCAATCTGTCATTTTCATTCTCTCCCGGAAGAACAAGAAACCTGAATCTTTGTTTATGTCGGGGATGGGGAATAGTATTGCATATCAAAACTTTATACTTTAACGGATATCAAACATTATTTGGAAAAATATTTGGCTTTTTATCTTAACTTGTCAATCAAATTCCATCATCTGTAGTATTTCGTGAATCATTTAGCACCACGAACAATTCTGAAGCTATGCTTTGTATTCAGTGTCACATGCAGCAGATCTTTTTGACAGAAGTGTTCGATGAATTTTTGTCGTCTGGAGATCCGTTTAGTACATTTCTTTATTAACAATTAATATCCAAATTCTTCGACATAACATTGTGGAATTATTAATAGATTTTTATACGACCATTGACCTTGGCACGTTAATTGCTCCGCAAGCAAAATAAAACAAGACAGACACTTGAATTCACACACACACACACACACACACACACACACACACACCTTTCGCTTTCTCCGTAAGAAGACCTTTAGTTTTAGAGTTGTTTTTCTAAGACCGTTTCTATTTTCTAGATTTACTATGGATAAAATAATCTCAGCTTTGCAATTTTAGTCAATAAATATATTTCTTCATCTTCCAGCAATTATTTTGATGTTATTGTATTGTTTGATATTGGTGGAAACAATAACCGTAGCATCAGCAGGCATAGATGGCAAAATAAGATGGGGGTTACTGGTGACGACTGTAATAAAAAATCGAGGCAATCATGACCTCAATAATAATACATATGTTTGTTATTAGAACAAGATGTTTATTTTTGTTGTTACTGTAGTAGCATGTTATTAGCAGTAGTAGTGCTTGTAGTAGTAGTAGTTGTTGTTGTTGTTATTGTAACTAAGTTTAGACAATTATATCATGATTTTTGCCTGGAGACATTAATTGGCAAGCCTTCATACGCGTATGATACAGATTGATTCGTCCTAAACATTTTAAGTTGTCTAGGAAAGCTGTTAAGCCATCAAACTACCAATGCACCTGCTTCAATATGGATAAAAATTAATTATTTTTTCCCAGTATTTCGACCGACAGTTATTTTCCGTACTTTCATTTTCGCTGTCGACTTGCCTTTAAACAATAAATAAAGCTCAAAGTACCTTCTCTGCGAAATGAGCATTTAAGCGGATAACCTTGCCGTGTTGAGTTGATACAATATTTATTTCCCGATAGACTAATCGGTTTAAACGGGTCCAGCCTCTTGAGACATTAATTGTTTCCTCTGCATGCAATGTTAACGTTCAGATCCAGATCAATAAGTCAGAAAACGGGTGTAATCCGGGATTATTTCCAACCCAAGATGTCTTAGGATTGGAATATCAGGTGAATTAACGAGATGGTCATGTCTTCACAATACTAATTAAGCTGAGCAGGAATTTATTTTACGCACACCGAAGGACAAAAAAATGGCTGATACGTCAAAGTCGTGTGTGGGGGGCATCTCAGCACATGACCTCCGATGTCACACGACGCTGATAAGGATACACAGATGATATTCCATTTTAGATTTTACAGCGAACGTCTTGTTACGGACTATGCGGGTAGAGGAGTCTATTTCTAATGGTTGCTTTGTTTCAATTTCCTTTCATAGTAGAGTTTACACGAGTCCAACATTGTTCCCAACCCATGGCTTGATTAAAGATTTCGTTGAAGATAAATTTTACCTTTCAATATTTTCTTGTCCGTAAAATTTCTTCAAAGTATTTAGCTTAAGAATTTTACTATTGTCTAATGCTGTTTATTTATTCTGATAAATATATAATGTTTTGCATTTAAATCTTTATCATTTATTCCATTAGTATATTAATACGCACCTTCACATGTAAAAACATAATTATTAAACAATTATGACTTGTTCAATTGAGATGCTTTGCTGTTACGAATATAGATAGGTATGTAGGTACACACACAATACCACCAACACACACGCATACCAATAACAATATGGCTGTTTGTTTTGGCAATTCCTCCCCTTAACATCTGCGAGGGCGAACCCGTCTCGCTCCAGGCTTTCCCACAGGACAAGGTCTTCTTCTTCGGAAGGAGAAGGAGAACTCCTTGGTGTCCACTGTTCAATCCACAAAGTCTCTCTCTTGCTTCTGCTGCTATTGTTGCTGCTGCTGCTATCTCTGCTCTTTCTGCAGCCCATACTTCTTTGTCCACTCTTCTTGCTCCTTATTTAATTCTTCTCTAAAGACCTTTTCTATCAGGTCTATCGCCACTTTTAGCATCCTTACGTTCTCTATTTCTTCAGGCTTCTGGATCAGATTCTGCCTGACAAGATGCAAATGCATGTGAGCCTCATCCAGCTTATCTAATTTCGAAGGCATGTTTATCTATTGACGAGTCAACAATGGATGGCCAGACTGGCCAGCGCACCGCTTAATAGGCCTCAAGCGCGGACGCGATGTAAAACATCCCTAAGATTTGGGAACGTCATTGATAACAGGACCAAGAGGGATAGAGAGAGAGAGAGATGAAAGAGATGTATTTATACAGTGTCAATAAAAAGCAACATACACCAAAATTCGACATTTTTATTCACAACAAGAAACTTCTCCAATACAAATCAACAAATCAACAGTTTTTCAAACAAATTTACAAGGTTGACAACGTTGTGGAGTCGAACTCGACTTCCACTAATCTAGATCGTTTTGCCATCGATGCACACTAGCTAAAGACAAAAGATAACTATGATGTTCACCAAACCATCATTCTGCTTTATCAGCGTTTCGACTTTACTCTCCATCAAAATAAGTCACTAAATATTCTAAGGGATATCCAAGACTGCGTTGATGAAGAAAATACACACAATGTTGTCTACACACCATGGAATTTGTTCTTTGTAATCCCGCATTATTGAATCGTCTTTGCATTTCTTCTCATAAAGTCAATTATGTCGTTTTCCGAAGGCGGGAATCCAAAAGAACGGAATTCGCACACACTGTGGTCGTTGGGAAGTAGACGGCCACCCAGTGGCTTCCGTGTTGATAATATTAGCCTGTGTTGATGACATAGGATTGAATGTATTTACGTTTGCGATGACGAAGTTCATTTTAGACTTGTATGGAATGAAAGATTTCTACCAAAGCGACTTCCCAATGCGCTTCGTGATCCAATTGGATCGCCAGAGGGAATTTGTCAGTGAAACACCACAAGAAGTTGCTGGGAAACATATCCATGAAACTGCCTCAGAGTAAAGTTAAGAAAATTAGTTCTTCATAATTCGAGGGTTCTGTTCCGAGAGGTCACTCGAGGTTAAGGGAGTTTCCAAAGAGGGTTGCTGATAATATTTTTGGGTGACTGGCGCTGGTCGCAAGGATACCGTTGTTACTGGAATATTTCATGGAAGGGTTGGGTAGAAGGTAACCGATGCAACTGCTGAGTAAAATGGTCCACAATTGGTTGTCTATTTCTTGCAAAGTCAAATTGGCGATGGCAGCTCCGATGACACAATACGCAACAAAGATTTGGCAGAAAAAGACAATTTGCGTTTTAGGCACACGTTCACAGCACCACACACACAGGGGTTGCTTTTGTCAATCTTGAACAGAAAAACTCTGTGAAGGAGCGGTCGCTTCTGCTGCTGTGTTGAATAGCATGAATAGCACGATTACTTGTGAAGCGTCGCTCCAAGAATCAAAACTCGGAGGATATTCTTTCCAACGCACATTCACTTTTTTGACTCGTCGTTTGCTTACTTTACTGGTTCATCGATCGAGAATGCTTTCGATGTCGTACACTTCTCTTCTTATTTGGCCACTCGTTGTAACTTGGGCAAGTAGAAAGTTCCTTTTTAACTCTTCGCCGTTCGTGTCTTCCAATTTATAGACGGGAGGATGGCATCCACGCATTCATCCAGTGACACGAAACAATTCTGTGATCCAGTTCAGTAAACAACCTTTGTCGAATGTACGTTTAAAGTTTTCCAATGCGCACCCAATCTCCATCGTTAATAGGTGACGTTTCTGGTGTTAGTAGGGCATGTTCCAAACAAGTGCTCAAACACGATCACTTCGTTGTCGTGGGCTTTTCTTCGGGGACGCATCCAATGCTCTGATGGTAAGATTGATAGTAAGCTATGACCAACGCTGTAAGACGTCGATGTACTTGAGGGTATTTCCACATGCGTTCTTTTAACGTGCATTGAAAACGTTTCACGATGTTGGCTTTGGTGTCGGTTCTCGGTGCTGAAAAATGAATGTCTCCTTTCTTCAGTTCAATTTGGAAAGCTTGCTTTGAAAATTATGTGCCTTTCTCAGTTTGTCATCGGAATGGTGACGACCATTTCGTTTCAACAAGAATTTTAAGCCTCGCACTAACTCCAAGCTCGTTTTGGAAGTCAAAGGCTCCACCCAGGCAAATTTGGAGAAGACGTCGATGACACAAAGCAAATATTTGTAACTGCGATTGTACGTGGCCAAATAATAGACATCGGATAAATCAGCTTGCCCTTGATTATCCGTGCCCGCCACTTCGGTGCGACTTCTGGAAAGGTTTCGTTAAATGGAGTTGTGCGTCGTATTCCTCTGACATCTGTGGCTTGGTCACAGGGGGTGGTGATTGACTTTTCATCATGGCCATGAAATCTTTCAGAGTCGGTTTAGCTGTTTCTTCTGAAGAATTCTGGTGAAAGAGCTCAAGACATCGCAAAACTTGACTGTACTGATGTGAAATTTCCGTTTGAGACAAATCGGTGCGATCCATCAACGATTGCAATTCGTGTTGTAACTGTGACGCCTCAGTGAGATTAGGATTGGGAGTAAATGAGAGTCAGGTTTTCTTGACACCGATGGAATTCCATCCATCGTTTGTAGAGCATTAAAGTCAGCTTTCATCCTTCCATGAGATTCCAAGGTACACATATTAGGACATTCCAGAAAAGGAGTCCTTTTTATCTTCTTCTTCCTCCTTATTTCTTGCGGCTGGCTAAAACTTGTCCAATAAGTCCTCCAAACAAAGGAGCAGCCACTCATTTGATCAAGGGTCCTATCCACATGAGCAGAATCTCTCCGCGCTGCGCTAACATCTTTATCTTTTGACTGATTGGTATTTTCTTTTAGACCATTTGGCGAAGAACGTCTCAGTGCTCTCCTAAGCTTTCTTTCTGTTGTTTGGATAAAAGTGCTGTTCCTTTCAAGACATTCAAACAGCATTCAAACACGGTATTGATGATTTCTTTCCGGGCTGTTTGAATGAGGTGTTCGTGCATGGGTGGATGGGCTTCCGACAGTACCGACAACACGTCCCAGTGCTTGGCTAAACGAGGAGACAATCCCTTTCTTTTCCTTTTTTTGGCAGGAAAGTGGTAGTGGTGTGCACTTCTTTTGGGTGACAGCTCTTGTTTGGATAAATCCAGTAAACTCTGTAACACTCCCGATCTCTCTTGGACATTGATCTTTGGTAAGGGTACTTCTTTAGCGGCTGCCGCTGATGTTAAAGACGAAGAAGAGGTCGGGAGAAGTTCCTGAAGAAATAGGTTTCCATTATTTCGTCATCAAAATGTGTTTCAGATCGGGTTTTGGTGGTATCGCGAAGTCGAAGAAGCGGCTCGAGACACTGTCACCGTGGGTCATGGTTTGGAAGAGTAGTGTTGCGTTCGGGCGGCAATGCCTCTTTTTCTAGTAGAAGCTGTTTTCTTTGGACTTTTCTTTTTCTCAGGATGTGACCTGGTCTTCTTTTGATGTCCTTGGGGAGAGGCTTTTTTCTTGGGAGTGGCTGCTGAGCCATTGGGATCCCATTTTAAGAGGGAAGGAATGATGACCCTCCTAGAGAGACGCTAACTCCAGGTTTCAAAATTATTCTGTTTGGTTTGAGTATCGATTCTCGGATCTGCCAGTTGCGACAAGGCTACTTTTTGTTTGTCAAAAAAGCGTTTGGTTTGATAAGGGATGTAAATGATGCCTTGAAGTGATTGATGCGCTGTCATCGTAAACCATCGTAACATTTCTTTGAGACTGGCTTCTAAGACACGCGCACGCACTTGTGGATTTTTCCCGACTGATGTCGTACATGGCACGAATCAAAGATGATATCGAAAGGAAGTCATGTTGACGATTGTGAGACAGAAACGAAGTGTCAGAGGTTTTTATATTTTTTTAAGCCGACGGTGATGTGTAAACGACTTCTAGGCACCAGTCGTGAAAGCGGATGGGTGCGAATTCGCAACTAGTCTTGTTAAGAAATGCTTTAAATCGACGAGTAAATAGGTGTCAGGTGTTTGAGTGGCATCGTCGTACGTAGGCCAAGGAGTTCCTAATTGTTTGACTAACACTCGCACTTGTGATTTATCTCTGGGACTTTGAAACAAAACCATGAAATGAGAATTGAGACTGATAGTACGATGGGCTTTACTTTGTTAAAACAAATTTTGGGTAATATTAGTGATACTGGCATTACAATGATGCCTTTGCGTGTAAACTAAAATTTAATATCTTCTCCATACGTTTCGTCGAAGATGACCAGATGTGCTTGACTCGTGTCAGAATCGATCGCGTTGTCTTCGCGAGGAATGCCTTCCACAAAGCCGATGGATTCTCCTAAACATTCTTGAAGGAGGTTGTAAGTCGATTGCCACTCTTTGTAACACCAAACGATGCATTGGGCTGGACGATCGATCCAATGGGTTTGTGCTCGATGAGCCGTTTGACAAATTTGGTTTGCCTGAACCACTCGGTGCAGCAATCTACATGTTAAAGGGATCAATGACGATACTGCTGTCCTGAAATCAGTTTTCCTCGCAGAAGGTGCATAGACACGTATATTACTTGGGTCCCACCAAAGCAAGGTAATTACAGTGCGAAGACCAATGAGCATGTCACGGGTAACCCGAGCCTTTCTGCTTCCACTCGTGAAGTGACACACAGCAACCGAAACACTTGACTTTATCTCCCTCTTCCAAGTAAGTCAATCTAGCTCTGGCTAATCCTTCGGGTGTAGGCCCTACCAGATATTAAAGTCACATACCTTTGAAAGTTTGCAATCGACTTTCAAAGCCACAGTAGCCAGCCAAATCCAAAGGCAACGAGTATTCTTCTTTGATGGGTGCATTTTGATGAGGTGATGATGATACCCGAAGTAGTAGTAGTCTGAGGAATGAAGGTTTCTGGCTCAGACCCCTAGAATCGTTTCCAAAAAGTTCAGGAAGATCACATAGTCTCCAACTGTAGATCTGTACCTGATTTTTATGAATAAAATATATGATCATCATATACATCGTCATCATTTATTTGGTAACCAGAATTCTATGGCAAATCGTGATAGCCTGAACTTTTTGGAAACGATTATAGGGTCTCCGATCCATAAACACTCTATTCTTCTGACTACTGGCGAAGCTGTATTTATATTATTTAAAGATGTTATATCAAAATTGTACAAAGATTATTTAACGATTGTTATATAATTTTTTTTATATTTCATCACGATCATAAGCGTCTCAACTATTGAGATCAAAAATATTTCATCATTACTGTAGTAAAGACTAAACTTTACTCTACCACTAACACATCGACGAGATTCAAATAAATCTTTTATCTGAGGTTTATTAAGAGGATATTTTTTGTTAACGAAATACACCCTTGATCTATCAAGGTCGATGGTGATCTTGGTATATTTGTGTTGACTAATAGGGTTATGAAAGTTATTAAATCTTTCCGACAATTCACTATTTAATTTTTCAAGAAAATCGAAATAATCGCTGTCACCGAATTTAATCAAAGATAATTTTAATCTGTTTTGTAAAAATCCATTTCCACTAAAACATATCCCAGACGTTTCAATTTTAAAGTCGAATGTAAGCGGTTTACCATCTTTCATTAAATATTTAATCTTACTATTGTTGCTGTTTTCGATTGTTATTAGCACAATCGACTCCATCAATATTATAAACTAACGAGTCGGTATCGGTAAACAATAATTTACTTTACGGCCATTTGTTTTTAACAAAATTGTAGTGAAAATCATACGTAAGCCACTTTGATAAATCTAACACAAATGCTCCAACATAAATCGGTTTTTTAAGTTTTAGATTTGTTTTTCGTTGTTGTATCGCGGCAAGATTTTCGTTAAAAATTTTCATGCAAACAAAACTATCATCTGATACAAGTTAATTTCTACGATCAACATCATTAACTAGTTCAATATTTACACGTTTTCTAATATTTCCATTGTTTTTCCAAAAACCGAGTTATTCATGAGCTTAAAGAAATTTTTTTCAAAATCAGTTTCAGCTACAGCTCTTCTAGCAGTATTCGAGGCAATATAACCTCTCATCCACGGTGATTGATTAAATTTTAAAACTCGATAAACTTTTCTTAATACAAGACCAGCATCTACTGCTTGTTTTAGAAATTTATAATGTAAAACATAATTTCGTCTATCAAGTAAATTTGGAACAAGTTTTTTTTACAATCGAATTTTGTCTCGGTGATGCTATTTCCTGTTGTTCCAGAGACAATAAACTAGAATCTATTATCATTGATTCTGCACAAAATGGGTAGTCGTTATGTAATTTATGTAATGCAGTAGGATAATCAAGATCAACTTCAACGAAATGCGAAACATCATCTGGTATCCTTTTTTCAGTTTCTGCTAAAAATTGATCTGGTGTAATCCAACGCAATCGATCGTACGGCATTGGTTCCAACATTGCGTAACCATATAAATTATTAAGGTCGAGATAAATAATGAAGTTTATTAGCTTATCAGGATCATAGTTATTCATATACTTATTATTTGCTTCAGAATATTTTTTCACGATAACGCTAATACCTCCTCGTATACTTTTTTTAAAATAAAATTGAACATGCCGATGTCTGTTAACAATTCCAATTCGATTTTACTAAACTTTAACATGATAACTCAGGAGCAGAGTAACACCAACAAGGATCTAATCCGTAATTGTTATAACTTTCTCTACGAAAACTTTCGAATACGTCAGCTAACAATAACACATCAGTTTTCAAGAACAAATCATGATAATCACCAAACGTTTTACAATCGAATTCTTCCCAAATACTTTGTGCGTATTTACACTCATCACCTGATACATTTTGATTTTTAATTGTGAATAAAATTTATTATGGTCGGGTAGAGAAGTTTCATCGAATTTACTCCAATCATCTAGATACTCTTACGGAAATACTCCTTTTTTCGTTGACAAATTTGATTTATCCTTAAAGCAATCATTTAGGTTAAAAAAATCATTACAGCCTTTCACTATTTCATCCAACGGCGCTGCCATAAACTGCAGACTATCAATAGAACGAAACTTACCTAGTGTCACCAACATATATTTTTCAAAATTGTTTGGAATGCACTTAATAACGTTATCGAGTTTTGAACGATTTTTTATATCAGGATCACCAAATGCTTCTACGATAATAAGGCTATCATACCCTCGGAAATTATGAAGAATAACTGGAATAAAACATGAAATTTTAGATTATATTTATCATGAGCAGCTCCACGATATTTACCTGTTAAGTGACAATGATCATGCACTTTTTGTTATCAATTTCTTCAACGAAAGGTTTTTCACAAATATGACAAGATTCTGCTTTTTCATCCTCAATTTTTCGTTCTGCCGTCAACTTTATCATTGGAATAACTCTTTTTAATCGATTAAATATTTCATCAACCTCGTTAATCAATTGCTTGAGAAACCAAACAGCTGGATTTTCTCCACGATACAATTTTATTGGTTTTGATAAACTTTGATCAACACAACAAACTATTTTATAAGCTACTCCGCAGGGGATATGATTTTGAATTTTTCTTGTGCTTGATCGATCAGGATTATTTTCAGCTCTTAGTACAGGTTTTAACAAACATTCATAATCGGTGCAAACAACAAAAGGTATCATTAACTTATTTTGATGATTAACAAACTTTAAAATTTTTTCGTTTTCTTTCGGCATTGTTATTCTTTGTACTTCCGAACAGTATTGTAGATGCTTTTGTAATCTTTTATCGTCGGAGCAACCGTGCAAACAACGGTAACAAAAATATTTCTTATATTTTTGCTTGCTATACTGCTTACCGACAAGTCCATTGAAATTCTTAATCCAAACATAATGGCTTTTGTAAAATAATAAGTTTATCGTCGATTGAGAAGCTTTTTCTGAAATATATCTCGGATACACATTTTCATTATCGTCTAAACCAAATACGTTAACTGAAATATTATTCTGCTTTTTCAAAATTTGGAATTTGATTTTCGGTAACTTGGAAATCAATTCCGGTAAAATTTAATTTTGACACGTAATCAAAATATTTTTCAACTCGAACTGCGTTTTTTCCAGCTGGAAACATCGCAGAAAGAATAGTCCATTGGAAACATTATTATCATGGTTTTTAACGTTTATGCAACATTTTTTATTCTTTATTTTTTTGTGGCAGATCAACGTATGAACTACCTCGTAATACGTTATATTTCATGGTATGAAATAAAATTTTAATAATCATTTCAAACTTCCAGCCGGAGCCGGATTGAGTAAATTTTTCTATTTTTTTCCCAAATTTCACGATGTATTTCATTAGCTAATGATGAACGATTAGTCACAATTAAAACACGCCTGGATCTAGCTGATATGTAAGGATCAGCAGTTTCTTCATTAGTTGACTCGTCAGTCGCATAAAATTTAGAAAGAATTACATGATATTGTACTAGCAATTTGATACTATTCTGTTTTTTAAGCTCGTTCATTACGGTCGTTTGTATTAGATGATAAAGATTAGTAGCTGAAAAATTTGTTAAAACAGCTTGTTTGTCAAATCGGTAACTGTTATCGAATCCTGAAAAAGCCGGAGTTATTTTTTCCGGTTTTCCGATAAGGCTCTTTTTTAGCCATATCTCGCAATTTTAGCATTATATTATATCTTACATTAAATATATAAAAAAAAGTTCAATTAAACAAATAAATTTATTATAAAATAATGTCACGAAATATGCTGATGATAGATGCGAATGAGCAGGAATATTATTACGTCCATCCCAAGTATAATTTGTATGCCAGAAATATGTTAGGGTCGGTGAAAAATATTAAATACGGTAGACCATTTGGTAAGTTAACACCAGCTGGTTATAAAATTAGTGTAAAGTCGGAGGGAGACGACGAGCGAGCTGAAATATTTAAAAAGGATTTCATTTAGACATTATTCTGGGACGATATCCCAGAGGGGCAACGAGTATACCGTGTTAATGGTAAAGTTACCGACGATAATATTGAAAACGTATCACTACAAGACGAATTTCAACCTCATCCAGTGTTCGATTTATATGAAGCAAATGATGAAGGAATTATTCGAAGTAGAAAAACGAAAAAAGTATTAGGCAATTTACATAAGGATAGGTATCTTAGAATAATGATCTGAGCAACACAAACCGACCGTGTTAATTATAAATCGCATAGATTTTTTTATGACGTTTTTAACGGACCTCTTCCAAGTGGATTAGTAGTAGATCATGTTAACAGTATTAAAACAGATACTTGTCTGGAGAATCTTGATCTTGTTACACAAAAAGAAAATACAAGACGTGGACGAGGTGGCGGCATCAATTTTAGGTGCCCGGCAAAATCTATTGTTTCACTTAATCTTGAGACGAATGAGGAATTCAAATTTCCTTCAATTTCAGCCGCTGCAAAATACTTCAATATTAACCCTAGAGCAATAAAATATGCCGCAGATGGTAGACAAAAATCCACTACCTCGTTTTCAACCCTCGATAGAATCATCTTCCGATACGACAATAACTAAAATTATTGTAACATTTTTCTTAGATCATCCCGGTTAATACAAGAATGGCACCATAGCGTGATATCTTCATTATCATAAATTATACTAATCTTTTTATCGATTATTAATTGTTTTTTCTCTGATTCCGTCAACAAAATTTTAACTCAGGTTTGACCTCACACTGAGGTCTCATGAAGAGGTGAGGCAGGATCCCTCTTTTCTTTTCTTTCTCTTCTTCTTTCTTCTTTTCTCTCTCTCTCTTCTTCTTTTAACCTGGCTTCCTCCTGTGCCGCCTCCATAGCAAGCTCATCCAGGACACGCCTGGCATGCTCCAGGTGTATCTGGAGTTCCAACAGTTTTTGTAGTCTGCTCATCTTCTTTTTAAGTTGACTAGTCAACAATGGTAGCCAGACTGACGAGTGCTCTGCTTTATATTCCTGGAGCACGAACGTGAAGGAAAACATCCCCTGGCACCAAAACTTACCATAACCAAAAACAAAACATCTAACGCTCGGACCTAAAAGAAACACTCACGTTGGCTTTTTTACTTTTTACTTGCAAATACAGACATGCACGATTTGACAAGACAGAGAAAACAAAGGGTGGATTTTTTACTGACAAAAGAAACAAAGTGCTTATAAACACACTTCTATTTATTTTTTAAAGGCACAAACACAAATTTATTTTGGCAAATTGAATTAGTATCTCTTTTGTAGAGTATTGGGGTAGCCCTGAAAAGGGCTGTTTTTTTGTTAACGGGAGTGATGGCAATCTTTTTTACTGTCCAAGATTGCGTC
Source organism: Megalonaias nervosa (assembly GCA_016617855.1). Classification (NCBI taxonomy): domain Eukaryota; kingdom Metazoa; phylum Mollusca; class Bivalvia; order Unionida; family Unionidae; genus Megalonaias; species Megalonaias nervosa. The sequence continues at coordinate 31,059 of JAECUM010038983.1, read as the reverse complement.
CCCGTCTGGCAGCAGGCTTTCCTATACGCTACGGTCTGTTTCTGCGGAAAGAGAAGGAGAACTCTTTGGTGTCCACACGGCAGTCGACAAAACCTCTGTCTGGTTCTTGCTGCTCCTGTTGCTGCTGCTGTTGTTGTTGCTGTTCTCTCTGCTTCTGAAGTCTGTACTTCTCTGTCCATTCTTCTTGTCTTTTCTTGATTTCCTCTCTAAAGACCTCTTCTATCAGGTCTTGGGATATGGAAAACATCCTGACATTCTCTATCTCTTCAGGCTTCGGTATCAGGTTTAGCCTGACACGATGTAAATTGACGTAAGCTTCGTTCAGCTTGGCTAGTCTGGAAGGCATGTTCATAGGTAGACGAGTCAACCATGGATGGCCAGACTGGAGACCAACCCGCTTTATATGATTCAAACGCGGACGCGATAGAAAACATCCCTACTAGGTTTTAGTGTCGGAACGTTATGATAGCTCATGTCATGGTGAGGGATAGAGAGAAGTCAAAGAGCACATATTCACAGTGCTTTTTGAAAACAAACAACAGACACATTTTTTTTCAAAACACATATTTTATTCAACCAGCAATCAACTACTAACCATTAACAAGTAACAATAACACCAAACAAATTATTTTTGACAAGGTTGACAACGTTGTGAAATCATGGGAGATTTCCATTGATGGAAGTCATGAGGCCATTGATGTACACTACGTTTCCTAGCTAAAGACAAAAGATAGCCATAATGGTCACAAAACCATCGATCTACTTTCTCATCGTTTCTAGAAGAGTGACGATCAAAATAAGTCACTAAATGTTCTAAAGGATATCTAAGACTGCGTTGATGAAGAAAATACACACAATATTGTCCACACACCATGGAATCTGTGCCTTGTAATTTCACATTATTGAATCGTGTCGTCTGGGCATTTCTTCTTATAAAGTCAATGATGTCGTCTTCCAAAGGGGGTAATCCATACGAATCAAAATACTCCACACAATCCTCTTGAGGGAAGTAGACGGCAACCCAGTGAGTTCCTGGAAGATGACTTTCGTCCGTGTTGATGACATAAGCTTGATGGTCTTGAGGTTCATCTTTAGCGCACACGACAGGATTCCAAGAAGCAGTATACGAACTATTGTTCAAAAGGTAATAAAGTTCCCAGGTATCAATTTTTTGTTGTGTTGTTTTTTTTTTTCCACAGGTAATGATAAGTCATCAATTCAATTCTGACTTTTTGTTTGAAACGCTCTGTCAAGTAGCCGTTTCTTCGCCTTTCTCCGCACTCTGGGCTAAAAGAGATTCGATGCGATAGATCTCTAGAGTAGACAATGGTGGGCAGGAATGATCACGCAAGCCTTTATACCACTCATGCAACACTGCTTCTTCCGAGATGAGACTCCAAGCGTCGTCCAGATACTCGTCCAATTTTTCTTCTTGACTCATCATCATACATTTATCGTGTTGAATTTGACTGGGATGATCGTTTTGACATCCATAACAATATTTCTTGGTCAATTCCGTAATTGTATCCGCCAGGTGTTTGGCAAAACAGGACTACTAAATGTTGTTCTTGTTCTGGCCATCTGGACTTGACTACTACCTCGTCCTCTTTGTCTTGGTCTTGGGGTTCTGTTTTCACGCTATCCTCCCATGTCCAAAGATTCTCTACCGTTCAATGAGGGATAAGTGTCTTCCATTGTTTCTAATAGTCTAGAATGATTTCTCTCAAACTGTTGATTTCTATGGTATTATCGAATTTGGCATACAAGATGACGTTGACCGTCTCGGTGAGAGCTTCTGCAAACTGAAGTTCCACACGCATTTGACCGGATTTTATAGGGTGGAAATGTCCCTCGTCGCTGCCTTGGTCTGAAGTGAAATCAAAGGCCTACAAAGTGTAACCTCCTACATAATCATCGTACGAAATACCGTGACTGGTGTTGGTTCCTAGTTGTCCGGTAGCTTCGTACAGGGACAAGTACGATCTCAAGTAATTCTTCTGGGCAAAGTTAGGTTCGAAGGGTCTGGTACACAAGGTCTTGCCATCGCGACTGACTTCGATCTTGGACACTCTGTAGTGCTTAAACTGGAAAGGATTTTGATCGTGGACTCCGTTGAGGGCTGCATTACTGACGATGCCAACGATTAAACGTTTGCGTAACTGTCCTTGGAACAGATGATCATCGATCTTGGATCAGAGTCCAGCAGCAATGGTGAATGTTTTCACTTCTACACGTCGTATCGGATACTTGGCGGTTGATCTGCTCAGTGTTTGACTGATGTCGTTTCCCGCTTTAGGTAACACTTCTACGCGATGTACGTAAAGTCTTGCTTCTTGGATGATGGTTTTGTACTCGTTGGCATGAGCCATCAAATGGAAAGCGACACTGCTGCGATTGAGTCGCAGGCGAATATCCACTCCGTTCAGCAAGTACTTGTCTTGCAACCACATGTCCAAATGCAAGCGATCCATCAGTTCTAAACTACGAGCTTGCAGGATTTTCCTTCGACGGTCGTTAAAACCCACATTGTTAGGATTGTCATCGGCTGTCAGGGCTGTGTCGTTAAACATGTCTTCACCTGCGGTGTCAGGTTTCTATACCACGCAAGCATCCAGATGAGTGTTCTTGGCCTCTTTTCCGTACGTCAAGAGTATCCATACTGCTGCGGACCAGCTTGTTATTCAAGTACAAATCCACTTCGCTGAACAAGGAATGCATGAAATTGTTGACGGGAGCTACTCTGGCATCGGCTCCCGGATTGGTGTTTTTCGGTTTCAATCACTTTCAGTTTTAGATACTAGTAACTGCTATTCAGATCGATGTAATCTTCGGGTTGTCCTTTGATTTCAAATTCGATGGGAGCTGAATCCGTCAAAGAGGAGACGGGATGAAATTCGACCCATTGGGACTCTTGCATTGTCATCATGGTATGTGGAATGGCAAACAGATCCAGTTCCGACTTGGAACAAGCGCAAGACTCTCGGTGCATCATTTTCTCTGATTTAATAATCAAAAACGTCTAACTCTCGGACAGTTTTTCTTTTCTTAGTCTTTCTAGCTCTAGGGGTGTGAAGTCCTCTGAAGGGGTGTTTTCGTCGTCTTTTTCTGCCTTGTCCTTGCTGTGGCGTCAGGGAAGCAGGAATATCTGACTCTGCATTGCCCAGAGCATTTATAGGAGTTTCTCGACGGCCCAAAATGTCTTTACCCTTTTGAAGCAAGACATTTTTGCCTGCTCTCAAGAAAGCTTCTTTGGGGTTTTGTTTGTCAATGATGACATTTTGGAAAATTCTTTGTCGTGCTTCAACGCGGCCTCTTTCAAGGTGTGCAATCCCCGTGTCACCATCGGTTTCAAAACGGGAGCCACTGTACGAAAGACTGATTTGAGCATATCTTCTAAACCATCGTTGTCGAGTGACTCCTTGGTACACAGGATACATGACTGACAAAAGGTTAGAGTAATCGTTTTCGAAAATGGAGTTTCACTGTGACTTTCCCTTTAGTGAATGAAATATTTTGTCCCAGATCTCCTTTTATAGTAATGTTGACAGTGTCGAAATACGACTTACTGACGGGCAAATAGTGAGGATGTACAAATTCGCGGTGAACGTGATAGGTGTTTCCACCTTCCTCGTCAGCAGCCGTGGCAGAATCCACTTTCAAAGGAATGACACGCAGTAACGGTACGGATGTGTGTCCCACCACGTTGTACTCCGCCACATTGGAGTACACAAAAATCAAATTCAGTCCTTGTTTCATTTCTACAGGGAATCTAAAATATCTCGCAAAATCCGAGTTACTGGTCACGGCTGGTATTTCGCTTGCAATCTTGATCAACTTAGGGTCTCCACCCAAAATGTCATACAATTCAGGACAAAATGTAATGGCCAATACTTTGTCCTCTGAAAAGTTGATGAGTAGGCGACGAGATATTTTGTGGTAATCGATCGTGACACTTTTTCTGGTTTTCTCCAAGACTTTACCAAACACGTTAATGAACCTGTCAGCAATAGTGTTCACCAAATGTTGATCACTAAAATAATAGCCTGAGGGAATTTTCAACCGATAAGTGCTTCGTTTAGTTTTGGGGTCTTGTGATTTCATAGAGTCAGCTACACTGATGCGTTCATCCAAGGCTTGTTGCACTTGCTCGTCATGAACTTCCACCGCAAAAGTGTTTTGATTTTCGATGATGTTTTTGATTTGTGTAGGGTGAATTATTTCCACTAAACCCACTTCCCAATGGGCTTCGTGATCCAATTGGATGGCCTGAGGTAATCTGGCCGTGTAACAGCACAAAGTGTTATTGGGAAACACCTCCATGGAACTGTCACTGGGTAACGTTAAGCAAAATTGGTTGTTCATAATTCCAGAGTTCTAGTGTCCGAGGGGTCACTGGAAGTCAGAGGAGTGTCTAAAAGAGGATGGTTAGGGTGACTGTTGGATGGGGGACTAACGTTGGACACAAGGCTCCCGTTGTTGTTGTTTCCGTTAGAGGAATATTTCAGAGACGGATTGGGAAGAAGGTAACCAATGCAACTGCTAAATAAAATAGTCCACAATTGTTTGTCTCCTTGTTGCAAACTCAAATTGGCAATGGCAGCACATATGACACAATACACCACAAAGATTTGGCAGAAAAAGACGATTTGCGTTTTAGGCACACGTTCTCTACACCACACCCACAAGGGTTGCTTTTGTAGATCTTGCAGAGAAGAACTTGGCGACGGAGTGGTTACTGCAGTAGCTGAGGCTGTGTTGAAGGGCATAATGGTCACTTCTTTTTATAGTCAATGAGCTGCGAAGCGTCGATCCAAGAGTTAAAACTGGGAGGATATCCTTTCCAACGTACTTTGACTTCTTTGACACGTCCTTTTCCCACTTTTCGGATTCTTCGATCGACAATGCTTTCGATCTCGTACACTTCGTCTTTTTTTTGGTCACACGTTGTAACTCGAGCAAGTAAAACGTTCCTTTTAACACTTCCCCGTTCATGTCTTCCAATTTATAGACGGGAGGATGACGGCCACGCACACGTTCGGTGACACGAAACAATTCGGTAGTCCAGTTGGGTATGTAACCTTTGTCGAAAGTGCGTTTGGTTTTGCCAATGCGCACCCAATCTCCTAATGCCAACACTTCACCTTTCTTGGGGACAGTCACTGTTGGGGACGTACCAAACAGGCGCTCGAAGACGGTCACTTCGTTCTCGGGAGTCACTTCTTGGGGGGCACGCCCAATGCTCCGATGGTAAGATTGATTGTACGATTGGACGAGGTGTGGCAAGACGTCGATGTACTTGAGAGTGTGTTGATGCGTAAAATATTTCCACTGGCGTTCTTTCAAGGTGTGTTGAAAATGTTCCACGATGCTGGCTTTGGTGTCGGGATTCTCCGTGGTGAAAAAATGTATGTCACGTTTCTTCAATTCTTTTTGGAAAGCTTGGTTCTGAAATTCGGTGCCTTTGTCAGTTTGCCATCGAAGATGGTGACGCCCACTTTGTTTCAACACCAGTTGGAGGGCTCGCACTAACTCACTGCTCGATTTGGAAGTCAATGGCACGACCCAAGCAAATTTGGAAAAGAAGTCGATGACACAAAATAAATATATGTAACCACGACTGTAGGTGGCCAAATGAGAGACATCGGCTAAATCAGCTTGCCATTGATGATCGATGCCTTCCACTCGGGTGCGACTTCTGGAAAATTTTCGTCGAATGGGTTTGTGTAAGGTGTACGTGGCTTGTTCTTGTAACCAGCGTTGCACTTGAGGTAAACGAACACTTTTAGTCGAGTTTTGGCAGCACGATACAATTTCTGAACTCCTCCGTAACCTGCAGGATGGGATGGATCGTAGTAATTGCTGGCTAACACCTTCTCCATTTTTTAATAAGTGATCCACTCTTCGCTGATGGTATCTGAAGTGGTTTAGAAACGGTTTTACGTGTCCAATGTGCCACAGGAGAAGAAGTCGAAGGTAGTTTTGGTGGTTGTGGCGGTGGTGGTGGTGGTGGTGGTGGTAATGGAATGGCTTTGGTCTTCTTTTCTTTTTTCACTTCTGCTTTCCCTTCTTTCTTTTTCACTTCTGTCGAAGGTGGAGTGGACATGATCTTTTTAACCCAAGCTTTTAAGTTCTTCTCGTTGCGGTGTAGGGGAAGGGGTCAACAAGGACGCTGCAATCTTACTAGGGATGGGAGCTGCTGACGGTGTTTGAAAGACTTCTCTTGCCTCTTCTTCCTCAGGCAACCGCTGGGCTGCCTCTGTCTTGACCACTGGGAGTGGTAGTCGTGGTGGTGGTGGTGGTGAACTTTTGATCAGGGCCTTAAAATCTTTCAGAGTGGGTAGAGCTGTTTCGTCTAAAGCTTTCTGGTGAAAGAGTTGCAGTCGTTGCAACAATTGACCGGACCGTTGCGATTTTTCCGTTTCTGACAAATCGCTACGATCCATCAAGGATTGCAATTCGTGTTGCAACTGGGACATCGCGGTCAAATGAGGATTGGGAGGTAAATGTGGGGTTCGTTGTTCCTGCCAATGATGGTATTCCATCCATCGTTTGTAAGGCACTAAAGCTAGTTTTCGTCCTTCCACTGGATTTCAAGGATCACGTCTGAGATCTTTTGACTCCAGAGGTCCCTTTTATCTTCTTGGATCTTTTTATCTTCATCCTCCCAGGATGTTTCCCAATAGTCCTTTCAGCAAAGGTCCTCCTATTGTTCCCATTACTCCTTTCAGTAAGGGTCCTCCTGTTTTACCCATTACTCCTTTCAGTAACATGGGTAAAAAAGGCAAAATTCCTCCGCGTTGCACCAACATCTTTTTCTTTTGACCAATAGGTATTTTCTTTTGGACCATTTGGCGAAGAACGTGTCGCTGTTTGGCTAAGCATTCTTTCTGGTGTTTAGACAAAGGTATTGTGCCTTTCAAGATATTCAGACAACATTCGCACATGGTATCAATGACGTCTTTGGAGGCAGTTTGAATTAGTTTTTTTCGCATGGGTGGAGGAGCTTTGGACAGGATGGACAACACGTCCCAATGTTTGGCTAAACGAGGTGGCAGTTCTTTCCTTTGGGGGTAGATGAGGAATGTCTTTTTTGGGGTGACATCTTTCTCGGTTGGTTCCGTGGTACACAGCAAAAAATACACTAACGTCGATGACTTGTCACACGGTCTTTTATCCGTTTTTTGGGGACTATCGCTTCGTCATAAAGGTGACGATGTGTTTTCAAAAATCGCCAAAGAATCCTCCTCTTTGGTGGCTCCTCTTTTTCTTTGGACGAGTGTGCCTTTTCTGGTGGTGACGTCTATGTTTGACTAAGCGTTTTTTCGGATGACGAAACTGTCTTTTTCTTTTTCCATTCTGGACAGAAGAACGACAATGAGGAGACATCTTTTGGTGCACAACATACACTGAAGTCCATGATCGACATGCATCCTTTTATCTTTTTGGTTTCTTTAGGAAGTTAGAGAACGCGTTCTCTAACATTGCGGCGTGACTATCTACTAACTTATCCATATTAATGTAAAATCCTCCCCGTTGGTGACTTCTCCTTTTTTTCCTTGGACGAGTGTCTTTTCAGAGGGTGACGTCGATGTTTGGCTAAGCGCTTTTTAGGATCACGTGACTGTCTTTTTCGTTTTCCTTTTCCTTTTTGGACCAAAGAAGGAACACGATGGTAACGGTGTGTACTTCTTGGGTGTTGAGCAGCACAAAAAACACTGATCCGTATTGTTTGCCTCAGGTCTTTTTATACTGGAATGCGTCGCCACTGATTGTCGGCTCGTCGGATCATTTTCATGGCAGGCATTACACGTCGTGGAGGGGTTCGTAAATCGAGACAGTTCTTTCTTAGACAAATCCAGTAAACTCTTTAACACGCCCGATCTTTCTTGGACTTTAATTTTGGGGGCAGGTACTTTGTGAGCAGCGGCTACTGCCGCTAAAGTGGAGGAGGGCGTCACCGCTGCTGAAGGAGAAGTTCTTGGAGACACGGGTTTCCAATGTTTCATTAAATTAGGAAAGACACGTGTCAAATTGGGTTTGGCAGGCATCACCAGCAACGGAGAAGTGGAAGAAGCTGACGCTACTGGAGATGCTGTCACCGTCGTTGAGACAGGTCGTGGCTTGCAAATGTAAGGTTGCGTCCTGGCGGCAGTGCCTCTCTTGCGAGTAGAAGCTGTTTTCTGTGGACTTTTCTTTTTCTTTTTCTGTGGCTGTGACCTGGTCTTGACACCGTTGCTCTTTTTCTTTTTCTTCTGGGTACGTCGGGAAGTGACTTTTTTCTTGGGAACGACTTTGGGAGCATTAGGATCCCATTTTAAGAGGGAACGAATGATGACACCTCCTAGAGAACCGCTTCCTCCAGGTTTCAAAATGATTTGCTTTTTGGTTTGATCGGCCAGTTGCGTCAAGGCAACTTTGTTTCTCTCAAAAAAAAACGTTTGGTTTGATGTGGAATCTGAATGATGCCTTGCAGTAATTGACGTGCTGTCACCGTAAACCATCGTAAGACTTCTTTGAGATTAGCTTCTAAGACACGAGCACGTATTTGTGGATTTTGTTCGCGACTGATACCGTACAAGGCACGAATCAATTTGATTCGAAGACGAGACTGAAGGGACGTCATGTTGACGATGTGTGAGACAGAGTCAAAGTGACCGAGGTTTTTATAGACTTTTTTGGTGATTGTGATTAAGTCGACGAAGGGGACTTGTACACGACAGGCCCTCCGTCTTGGCACCAGTGGTGAAACAGATGGGTACAAAATCGCAAATAATCGGGAGTGGTGGGTTTTAAATCCACGAGTAAATAAGCGTGTGGGGTTTGAATGGCATCGTCGTACGCATGAGTTGCCCAAGTCGTTCCTAATTGTTTGTCTAAGACTTGCACTTGCGATTTATCTCTAGGGCTTTTAAACAACACCACGTAATGAGCATTGAGACTGATGGTACGATGGTCTTTACTTTGTTGAAACAAATTTTGGGTGATGTAAATGACACTGGCATTACGATGATGCCCTTTGCGCGTAAACCAGAGTTTAATCTCTTCTTCGTCTTCTCCTAACATGTCGTCAAAAATAACCAAATGAGTTTGACTAGGGTCAGACACGATTCCGTCGTCCTCGCCAGGAATGCCTTCCACAAAGACAATGGAATCGCCTTAACTTTCTCGCAGAAGGCTGTACGCTGATTGCCATTCTTAGTAACACCACACGATGCGTTGAGGGGGACGATCGATCAAATGATGTTTATGTTTGATCAAACGTTTGACAAATTCGGTTTTGCCTGAACCGCTAGGTCCAGCAATGAGCATGTTAAAGGGATGGCGAAGATACAAGGCCTCCCAACTAGTCCGATCTACGTGTTCGTCAATGACTTTGACAGTGGAGGAAGAGGGAGCAGAGACAGTAGAGGTAGCCATAGTAGTGTAAGAAATGTCACTTTTGACACGAAGACAGAGAAGACAAGAGTTTTTATACTTTTTTTCAGGACACGTTTATTGTCATCTTTAAAAGTGAACGCGAAAGACAAAAATACATAAAAGCCAAATGACTAAGTACATACATGAAAGACACATCAAAACGATCAAAGGGGAATATAAACAAGTCTCTGTACAACATTTGTGGTGATCAGGAGGTGAAATCGTAGGGGTACTGTGTAATGTTCTTAGAGTCTCTACACTCCTTGGCACAGTCACACAAGAGTCCTCCCGGAATGGCCTTTCAGGGATGTCGATCACGGTCCTGTTCTGAAGTGAGTGGTTTTCCTCGGTCACGACTTCTTCTTCTTCTGGCACTGTCACTAATACTGGTTTAAAAGTTACTTTTTTCACGGAACGTTTTAATTTTTTAGGATTACAAATCTTTGGCATAGTGTGCCACTTCTTTTGTCCAAGCCTCAAAACCCCAAATTTTCCAGTCACGTACATCTTTCCAGTCAGGGTGTAAGTCACAAGCTACACACACGTCGTCGTACACATCTTCAGTGCCTAAAAGTTGACGAATCTTGTTTTCCCGTAGAGGTTGAGAAGTATCAAGATGAATGCGCATAGCTTTGAGCAGAATGAGTCTCTCGTGTACATTTAAAGGGACCACTTTCATGCTTTTTGGAATGGTAGGTACTGTTCTTAAAGAGTCCACAAAGAATCAGCTGGTAAACGAAATCCCAGAAAGCAAGTCACTAAGACACACACTACACGTCGACCCCAATTCAATGGACACCGTAATCCTCCACTGTTTGAATAGTGTCATTGATTTCCTTCCACGGAATGTCTTGTATCACGAATGATGAAGGTAGTGGTATGGTAGTCCGTTTTTATACCCTCTTTGGTGTAAGGTAATAAGTGTACTTTTTGAACAGCTTCGATTTTATTTTAGTACCGCCGTACCAAAAAAGTTTAGTCACTAACTCACACACCACACGTCGCACAGAACTTTCCTCTTGAACTAGAAAGAATTGTTCTTGTATAGATTTGTTCTTCTAACTCGTCCGTTCTAATTCGGTGTATTAGGATCACCTTGTAAGTTGAATGAGTGGCATCCAAAAATTTATGAATTTCACGCGATTCATCAATGTCTGACCACTGGAACAATTTCATCAGAATCAGTCCTCTTATAGCATTTAGGTACCAGTGGTTCCAACATCGGTGACGTAACGGATGCAATGGTTCTTTGCGTTTCACTTGTATTTTGACGAACTCGCGGTAAATGCGATCTCTCAATTCCACAGGCAAACCACGAATGTTCTCTTGTAAAGTATCCATAACCATGTCAGTCAAACACTTCTCCTAGAGCGAAAGTAATGAACTTGGTGAGTAATTTCTGACCACTGCCATTCCAGGAAGCGGTCAAGAATGTCAATAAAATCTTCAAATGTAAATGGTCTAAAGCGAAATAGTAGGAAGAACGCACCCTTGATCCAGAGAAATCGGACTTGTTTGTTGACTTTTGTCAATTTCCTCTTGTGAATTTCTCGACATGAAAGGTCTACAGTCACAAACTTAGATTTGGCTCTGGCAAGTCCCTGCCAAATGTCCTTGAAGATCTTCTCTTGCAATTCGTTTGGTAATCTTTGAAGATTATTTTTTACATCGGGTTTAAATACTTGTCTAGGGGTTCTCCAACATTTGACTACTAGCCCCGTAGCTGGTTTCTTACACGACATGGTATGCCCACTTCAATGACGAGGTCCCACTAAAGGTAGGTAGTGACAATCTGGAGACCATCGAGCATGTTCCAGGTAAGCGCAATCTTTCTTCTCCCACTCATGAAGTGACACACCACAACTGAGGAACTTGACTTTATCCCCTTCGCCCAAGTAGATAAATCCAGCTGTAGCTAATTCTTCGGGGGTAGGTCCTCCCAGATATTTTGGCCATTTTCCTCGAGAGGTTTGGAATCCACTTTCATAGTCACAGTGTTCTGGCAAACGCACAGGGAACGAATATTCGTCTTTCACAGGTTTATTTCGATGAGGGTACGGTGAAATATATAGGAGTCCGCTCAGTTTTACATGACATCCGTAGGGTGGTAGCGGCATGGTTTCATAAGGATGACATCCACCATGAAAACCAGCAAAGTGAAAAGGTGTACGATAACGAGTGGTATCGCTTTCGCATCCATCAGGTTTGACACGCACAGCATCACTTTCCATGGTAGGTACAGTCGTAGCGAAATTTCCATGATGTGGTACTGAATCGCTAAGGTCATAGCGTACGGCATCCCTGCCATCGCAAGGCACAGCATCGCACTCGAGCTTGCTCTTGATTGAAACTTGCTGTTTGAAAAAATTCATCTTTCTCGCTTGGTAAAGGTAGTCACAATGAACTAGCGGTCTTGAACGTTGTCCTTTTTTATAGGCTGGCCAATATCGGCGTGACCGTACGGTAAAGTGAAGTGGTTGGGAAGCCGAACTCGCTTCTGGCACACGATTTGATAAACTTTTTCCAAGGGTCGACTGACGATTTGGTATGTGTGTAAACGTACAATCTTATGCGGTTCGCGGGTGGTCACTTTAAAATTTCCATCCTGTCCAGACTGCAAGGCTTCTTTCAATACGCCAAAGTTCACCAGTGGACTGGTGCGATAATTGAGAGTCAATCATTTCACTTTACACTCCGTGTGTACTTCTCCTTGAGGGTTACGGTATTCGTAGCCGTAATTTTTGGGACCGCCACTTGCAAAACGGAGAATCTTGTGGTCGGGATGCTCGTCCGTCCAGGCTCCTAAACGGTCTCCTTCGATGATAGGGTGAGGTTGACCCAGGCGATCAATGTAGATGCAACTGTCCGTGTCAAAATACAGCACACGATCTCCTAACAGTTCTAAAGCTTCGTACAGTTTTAAGCGAGCATGAGCTGTTACGTAAGCCGCAATGATGACATTTCCAAATTCGTCGGCTTCAACAAAGTCCAGTTCTTCTTCGTAATTGACAAAGATCAAGTCCTCACGAACGACGTCCACGTGTTTCATGTATTTGGTGTTGTCTTGAATCATCTGGAAATAGCGGGAAGGTTCTGACAAATACTCCGTCTTGGTAAACATGGTCGTTGTGCCATTTTGCCCCACAAGCAATTTAACATCACTTTGGCAAACGATCGCCTTCCTTCTTTTTTCTCGATGTGGTCTAAAGTGATGCCTTCCTGCTCCCAGTATTTCTCTTTGAATTTCTCTTGGTCTTCGGGAGTGTGGCATCAGGAAGGATAGGCGCTGGCTTCTTGTTTCAGTTTCAAAAAGGCATTCACGTAGTCTTCAAAAATGCCTTTTTGGGTCTCATCGCCCTTGTGGTATTTTTCTGTCTTGGGAAAGAGGTAAATTTCGTACACTTCTAACAGTTGGTATCCCAAGTCCAGAGCTTTGAACAATTCCACGCTGACCCACGTCCCTGTCAAGGCGCGTTCTTCCTGAGTGTGTTGACAAGGGTGGTCTTGGTTGCACGTTTCAGCACAAGTACGGCACAAGGGAAACATCAGTTTTCCTTGGCAATAATGTGGTAAAACGGGATGGTACAACTACGTGGAAGGCAAGACTTTACACTTGATCAATCCTTCGTATTGTCTAATATTGTCCACGTCGATGTGTTCGGTCAGCAATTGTTGGTGCCCTGCGAGAAAGTGACAATTTTTGCACACGTACGGATACAGCGAACACACGTCCAAGTATTTGATTTCTTCTCCTTTCTCTTCGTCGGCTTGGTACAGCAAACAGGTGTCATTCGTCCGTCTTCCGTACAAACTGTCCCGTGGGTTCAGTGGGTCCACCAGCTTGTAACTTTCCACGATGCGCTTAAACTCGGGATCGGTTTTCAATCGCTGATCGTACTCGTGTTCCCACATTTCTACCACTTCGTATCCTTGCTCTTCTAACTTCAAGGGACGCTGACAAGTGGCCTCGTACATGTCTTCCATGGTCCGTTGTAAAAACTGGTTTTTAGTGTCACGTTGAGGGTAGCAGATGGGACATCGGTGAAATAAGCAGCCGTTAAACTCGTACACGATCTTGGGGTTTTCTAAGTCCCAGCCATCCACCGAATACCTTTCAATGGTTTTTTCGCATCCTCCGTTGCGAGCATGTTGGATCCATTTGTCTTCCTTGTCACACAAGTAATGTAACCAGCGTAGGTCTTTGACCGAGTATTGACGTTTGACAAAGTTCGTTGTTTGAGGACTGATGAGAGCTTGGGTGTTTTCGGGCATGAATCGTTGGCGGTACACTAAGGAACACGCTTTGGCAATGGTGCAGGCTTCTTTCAAAGGATCGATCCCTCCGTGTTCCATGAACAGTTCTCGAAATTTTCCACAGCATCGCCGTAAAATGTCCACGTCGGAACGACAATATTTTAACATTTCTTCCTGAAAGTCGAAGGGGTCCGATGCGTGAGTGTGGTACCAAGCGTAGAAAGCTTCTCGTTGTTCGGTACGCATGTTGTCAGGGTCGTAGAAGTGAGCCTCAGGCAAATGGGGTAGAACGGCATGTTGATTGGCTTCGGTATTGAAAAAGTGCGGAAAATAGCCTTTGGTCATTTCTGTCATTCCAAACGTTTTAGGCATGCGGCTCAAAGGCATGGCCAAGTAACTCATCGAATCTTTAAACTGCACTTGTTCCACTTGCATGGAAATGATTTTGGCTCCGTTCAAAGTTACTTTAGGACATTCGGTACTTTGTTCCGTATAGTATCTCAAATGAAATTGTCCATCGTATCCCGAGAAATTGTGAGCCATCACCGTGGCATAGCGATGACAATCTCCGTAACGTTCGATGTCTTCTTGGCTCCACGTCTCGTCGATAGGGTTTAAAATCCATTGGGCAAAATCAGTCAGTGTGTTCGATCCCCGAAAGATTTTTTCACGTCCTCCAGGAATCTTTCTACAGTGAGGGCAATGAGTAAAGATAGGCTCTTGGATGCACTTGTCGCATGCTCGATGAGCCACGAAGAAATTAGGAATGTGAATACCAGTCTCTTGCATGCATTCGAAATCGAAAATGATGAAATGGCCTTTCTTCTGGTCATTATCTTCTTCTTCATATTTGGATTGGTATTTTTGAATGTAGCATTGGTGTTCCAAGTCCACGATTTGGTGACAAATGTGACATCGCTTCTTTCCTGAGCATACGTGCGCCTTGGCATTATTGGTACGTATGCCTTGTCCACAAGTAGGGCACAATCTCAAGAGTTGACAAGCACTTTTCCGCTGTGAACCTTGCGTCTTTAGATGTTGTTGGTAACAGGTAGGACTGACAAACGTGCGCTGACAAGTTGGGCAATGCACTCGTTCTTGTCCTTCGTCAAGACAGGGCTTAGAGACTAAACATCCCTCACATTTCGATCTGCAATGCTTGTGTTGCTCTCGATTGCTATAGCCATAGTCACATTTCTCATAGTAGTAACTGTATCCCAGAAATGCAGTGATACTGGTGATGGCATCGAAATGTTCATCGTGATGATAGACGTGAATGTATTTTCCGTCTTTGAAATTTTTGCCTCGAAACAACAGAGGTCTCCGTACTTCTTGAGGGTGTACTTTCAAGGTGTAGCGTGGAGCCAAGACGTCTTGCAACTTTTGCATTTCAGGAATGCCACAGGGTGTGTCTTTGGATATCCCCGCTTGCTGTAACAGGAGTTCTGCTTCTCTTCGTTGTTTGGCTCGGTCCGATTGTCGAATAGTTTCCCAGGCTCTTTTCCATTCTGCCGTGTTGTTCTTGTCGGCATACGATCGTCCCACCACGATGGCACGGGCTAAACACATCTTGTCTTGAGTGTTGTTAATTTGGACGAGGCTCTTTTTGGTGCTGCGAAAGTTGTCTACCAAAGAACACTTTTTTGCCATGCCCTGTCCCTTGGGAAAGAGACACGTGGGTCATGAACAGTGTCGCTTTTCCATCGGTGATGTGAAACTTGTCGTTGGATTGTTGTACGTGTTGAATCTTGTCCACGACTTTGGAAAGTGTCAATTCTGCTGGGCTGCTAAACTCGATCCAAACGGGGGACTTCAAACTGTCGTGATGAATGGAAAGTCTCAAGCTATCGTCTTCTTTGGCTTGACAGTGCTGTTTCAGTGAGGATAACACAGAATCCCACACATCGGTGATGAACCCTTCTGCTTTCTCCAACGGTACGTCGGACTTGAAATCTTTAAACTTCACAGTGTACGCGTAGGCTGTGGTTCTAAATTTTCTGGAGGAGCGTTTTCGAATGTGGTAGTACTTTTGAGGGTTTACTGGTGGTGATGGACTTTGACTGGGTGTCGACTCTCTGGGTCTGGATTCTGGTTCACTTATCTCATCTTCAAAATCGCTGGCATGAATTTGAGCCAAGGCTTCAGCTACTGTGCGAGGCGATAAATCACGTTTCTGCCTCTTACTTTCTTCTCCTTTCTTTATGAAATGATGCGATCGTTTCATCTTGACTGCAAAAAGTCAAATGACTACATTTGAAACGCCATGGACCCCTATATATCCATGTCAGACCAGTGTATATATAAAGGGCTGGTGCCTTCCCTCTCAGTATTCATTTCACTCTCAAGCCGACCAGCACGATGGAATAACCCACACAGATCGAACTTCTGATCAGAGCTTTGCGAGGTGTCATAAGAAAGTTTTCTTCAGACAAGCCGACGGACTACTCTCCCTCCTTTCGAGATAAAAGTCAAGATACTTGCTATATCTGTCAGAAGAAAGGGCATTGGGCTACAGAATGTCCAGACCGTCAAAAAAGCAAAACCAGTGTCAAAAGAGACAAAAGTCAAGATACCTGTTATCATTGTAAAGAGAAAGGACATTGGTCTTCAGACTACCCTAAGAAACAACAGGAGCAGGAGCAGGAGGAGGAAGAATAAGAGGTGCCCTCAGCAAAGGAAGAATCCCGACACGTTCAGAAAGAGAAGACAGAAAAGAAAAGAAGACGAGAAAAAAGTGAGGAAGAAGAGGAGGAAAAAACTGTGAAAGTGAAGAAATTTAAGAAACAGAGAGAGTAAAGAAAAAAAGAGAGAAGTCGATGAACTTTTTAAAAAAAGTGTTGTGTTGTGTTATGTTGTGATATTGGATTGTAAAAATTTGTACCAGAATAGACCAGACTGAAAAAACGTAAGTGTCTTTTGGTTTTGATTGTTTAGAATAATAAGGACCTACACTCACACACTCACAACACGTACATCATAGGGTTAAAAAAATTAAAGAGATTTTAAGTTTTAATTGATTTTGGCAAAATGAATAGTATCTCTTTTCGAAAGAAGTGAGTGGCCCTGAAAAGGACCGTTGGGTGTTTGTTTTTTTAAAAAAAAAAAACAAACTCAGGAACGAGAAGCAATCAGCTTTAACTGCCTTAAGCCTTTGCCACGGCCAAGGTCTACTTGTGGACTTGCTCCTGTCAATGATTGGGTAGAAATCACTAGGGATGGTATCTCCGGTGTAGTAACAGGGTTGGACTGTTTGGCTCGGGAAGGTCTTTTTCTCTCGGGTCGTAATAAAGAAATCTGATACATTTGTTTCAGACATCTTAACTCGGCCAAAATGTCCAAGAGTACCGTTACCGTTTGAGGTTCACTGTTCTCCTTCTCCAAAAAGACCTGGAAGTAGACTTCCGGCTGTTCCCGCTAACAGCGGAAGCATTTGAAAAATTTTCTCCTTGTTTTTTCGCTCGAGGACGTCTTGTCGTTCTTTGTTTTTACTCCTTGTTGATCTTTTTTAGCTGGCATTATATTATTATTGTTGTATAAAACTAACGCCGACGGTAGATCTGTTTGATACCATTGCCAGATACTGCTTTACTAGCTGCTTGTTGAGTTGTTCCTGATATCGCTCCTGTTGCCGCTGCCATTCCTAGTGATCCTAACACCGGCAAATATTTGGAATATTAGTTCTAGCTATCATTGAAAGTGCTGGTCCAATAAATCCACTATGCTTTGACATAGCCGTCACTTGTGCAACGGACAGTTTTAGAACAAACGATTTTTTGTCGCAGTTTTTTTAATCAAGTTTATTAATCTGCTGTTGAGTTAACATTACTTTAACAGCTGTCCTCGATGTAGCTGCCGTTGGATGTATCGTCAAAGAAACAGAATGTCGCTTAGAAACTGCCGCTGACAATTTTTCAACTTGTCCCTGTGTTAGGTATATTTCTCTGGTTGTATATTTGGTTTTCATTATCCTTGATTATATCAAGGTTGTTAGATTAAACTTGTATCGTCAGTCGTCCCTTAACTCCATCGATTGTTATAAATCGATCACTAAGTAAAAGCGCAAATACGTTAGTATTAGCTCCTGGAAGCTGCCCGAGGGTCCAAGTTACCTCTATCTATGTCACTGAATTAACGTATCGATCGGAGTGTTTTGATACGTCAAATGAGAATACTGGATAAAGCGTACGAAATTCTCCAATACTAAATCTGTGATCCGTTATCAGCGTCCTGATATATTTGCATCGCTTCCATAAGGTACATATACGCCCTAGTAGCAAAATTACATTCGATTGGTCGTTCTGGACACTGTTTAGAATTTATTCTAACAAATATTCTTCTAACATCAACTTCGTTAGGAGCGGCATCGAAAATAACATTATTTTGCAATTGACTATTAAGTCGATTTTGTCGTTGAAAAACAACGAATATATGTCTTGGTAATTGTTCACTTGGAGTTGCTATAAGACGCCAAGTATAATCGGTTGTAGCAGGAACAGCTATTTGATAAATTTTACGCTGTACAAAGTAAATGTTCTTTGTATGCGTTTCCAGCATTGCATTAAGCTCCACTGCCTTATCCAGAGATGGAACAATTCGTGGCATCCACAATGCCAATTTTTGATCACAAATTTTGCATCTGCTCCACCCATTCGAATGAGACAATTACTTTCATCCGCTCGATCAAAGATTATAGTATGCTTTAATCCTCGAAAAACTTTACGATAATCGTGACAAAATCCGAATATTTTACTCAACAGCAACATCATTGTTATTTGTCGCGATTCAGCAGCGAGCGTTTTTCTTTAAGCATATCCCTCGTTGTAACGTTCTTGTTGTACATTTGCGACAGCTAATCTTATTAAGTCTCCAATATCAACTGCATTACCATTAGCCGGATTCGCGATTAAGTTATTGTTATCCGCTCCAGCAACACCAGCACCAGTACGAAATTCATTTCCGATAGCTTGTCCTAATCCTGTGTCTTTAAACCACATCATATTAGTTGCGATTGATCTCGAATAATCATCTCTGAATGAAACAATATTGCCTTGTGAGGTAGCAAGAACACATCTTCATCACGCGTGTTAAAATTTCTTTGGCCGGCCTTATTCGGTTCGTTCAAGTTTTCAACGAGATATTCGATATATTCAAATTCCGTCGTTGATTTATCATCATCATAATCCTCACCAAGATCAAGATAATGTTTGACAGACATTTTTTATTTTTTAGTCAGCACATAAAATTGCTAAACTTCAGGTACATTAAATCTTCGTCTTGTCTTTCTTACAAGCTGACGTACTACCTCCTCGCCGCGTGCAGATAATAATTTTCGTAGTAGTCATCATAGTCCGTTCTGTTTCCTTCGTCGGAGCAATTTCTGATATCGCCTGTTTTATTTCAGATTCGGTTGGAGCCGGTTGTGGGCTTCCTTTTATTTTATCAGCTGTTTTTTGTCCAACTGCTGTTCCAGCTGCTGATGCAGCTCCAGTTGCAAAAGCCTTACCAGCATCAACTGCAATTGGTGCTACTTTACGCGCTATCCCAGGTATACTTGAAGCAATTGATGTAAATATGTTTCCGAGAAATCCACCTACGATTGTTCTTCGATAAATTTTTCTTCGTCTCATTTTCGTTGCTGAGATGATTTTTATTTATTAAGATTATAAAATTATCTTCGACGATGACTCATGTCATTGTGCACGTAGATGTAAATAATACGTGACAATTTAGTTATTGAGGTCTATTTGACGTCCGTATTGATCTGTCAGTTACATCGTCACGTTGGTTATTTGGCTCTCTGGATTAATCGGATAATATATTATTTGTCTATGAGTAATCTGCATTAGCGATCCTGGAGGTACATCTGGTGAAAAACTGTAGTTGGTTTGACCTTGACTTCCTAACGCTGAATAAGATCCCAATGCGATAGAACAATTGATTAAAACTGTATTTACATCGTTTATGTTAACAGGTAGATCTCCATCGTATGCTATACTTTGTTCTACAGTGCTGCCGTACTGTCGATGATTAAATCTTAGCAATGATGCAATACTAGTATTTGGTGAAAAATCGATCAAAAATTTGTTTTTTGACGTAACTCTAGCACGTAATGTGTTATAATTTGGAGTCAACTCAAATTTAACTGCAAAAACTGAACCGCTGCCGTTACCACTATTTTTTGTTATTAACTCCTTTATGGTCTTGTTAAGATCAGTTAAGTTATACGCGCCTTGTGGAATTTTAACAGATATCCATGCGCAAGATGTCGTATCTAGATTAAATGTAAAGTCGTCGTTGACATTCGTTTTCACATTCGCTACAGAATGCCATATCGTAGCAGAAATTAGTCCAATTTCGTATTGTTTGTTAGGGTCTAACTCTATCGGTGGATTATAGTAAACGAAAAAGTTTGCACTGTTGCTGGTTGTTTGCGATGAATCTAACAGTAACGTAGTTGATGTTAGTGGCAATATATTTCATTGTTAGATTATTTTCTCACGATAAGATCGGTATATAAAATTTCATACTCGGCTGATGTTAATAATCAATTTCGATCGAAGATGATCTAGTATGTCAACGATTTCATTGTCGATTTCAGCTCCTTCATTACCAGCTTCTTTCGATAATATCAACGATACAAGTCTATCAACCTTTTCAGTATTTGATGTAAATACGCGAACACCAAGTCCAAGTGCAGGATTATGCTTCCACGATTCATTTCTACGTTTATCTTCATTAATCATTAGTACACTATAAAAATCATATTCCTTCTTCTTACGATATTCATATATCGCATTATTCAATATTTGCGATTACACCATCACGCATTTTTTTAAAACCCTTCGATTGAGTAAGGAACTTTGTCTGTCATCTTGCTAAATTCCTCATATTCCGAAGATCCTGTTGTAATTATCTCATTAAGTCTTTCTGTGAAACGATATAAATCAGAATCATCCAATCTTTTATCAACGAGTTTCTCAGTAGATACATCAATTTCTAAATCTTTACGAACGTCATTTATAAAATATTTATAAGCTTCAATATCAATTTCTTCTGTTATAAGATTTAATAAAACTTCCTTATCTCCATCAACGATAGCATTGACAAAATCACTCAGTCGATCGGGGGGTATAAAATAATCACCATGTTCGTCAACATGATAATATACTTCCTCTTCCCTTCTATTTCGTTGTCTCTCCATCTCCATCATCTTAATGATTTCAGCCTCGGATCTTTATTGTTGTTTCATCTGCTCTAGAGATTCAATATTAAGATCAGGAAAATCCTTAGCACGTTCTACTTTATGTCTCATAAGTACACTATAAAAATCGTATTTTTTATTCACATTAGTATTAACAACTTCAAGATGACGTAATTCATCGTCATAACGATATTTATGTGCCACCTCATACACAGCACCTGCAATTACAGCTTTACGTATTATTTTAAAGTGCCTGATCATATATACCCATTCCAAATTCCTCGTACCTAAAAAATCCTGTCGCGTATATACTACCAAGCCTCTCCGTAAAGCTACCCAAAAAAACATCTTCGGACCAGAATCTTATGTCTTCGATATTATAATTAATTCCAATATCATTAAGTTGATCCTCTATAAATTTCTTATAATTTTCAATTTCAATTCTTCCCGCTGCAAATTCCTGCACAGCAGACTTATTTCCATTGGTGATTGCCTCAGCGAATTTTTCTATATACGCAGGGTATGCTCAATCACCTCCTTTATTCGACGTTGTTTTTCAGTCTCATATCTCATCGCACAAGTAATTTTTTCACCTTCTCTTTCAATTTTTTTCCATAACTTTTTCAGTCTCGGCTTGTTGTCCTTCCTTCAACTGCCCTAGTAATCCTTTTTCATGTATTTTATCAAGTTCTTTTGGGGTTAATGTTTGTATTTCTGGTTGCTTACCAACCAGTGCTTCAGTAACTGGCTTAGACAGCCTAGCGGTTGCCTCTTCTATATCACGCTGACCACGACGTCCTTCTTCATATATTTTTTAGTGGCGGCAAATGATGCAGCGAATTTTCTTAGTAATTCAACTTTTTGATGATAATCCATTGCTTATTTATTAAATGTTGGATTATTTACGCGATAAGATCGGCATGTATAATTTCATAATCGGACGATGTTAGCAGTCCGTTCGATCGAAGATGATCTAGTATGTCAACGATTTCATTGTCAGTTTCAGAGCCCTCATTACCAGCTTCTTTTGATGATATCAATAATATAAGTCTATCAACCATTTCAGTATTTGATGTAAATACGCGGACGCCATATCCGAGCATTTCATCAGGAATATACTTTTTACGATTTTTTTTATTTCTACTGATCATTGTTAAAAACTGTTTATAAGGTTTAGTTCTGCTATGGTATTTATCCGCTGTCTTTCGTACATTACTCGCGATTAAACCAGTACGCATTTGCATGATCCGTGTTAACGAGTATGGATCTTCTTCAGTCTTTATTCCAAAATTTTCATATGCGGCAATTCCTTTCTGAACATCCTCAAAAAGACTATCGATAAAACGTCTGAAATTATCTAGTTTCCATTTTCTTATGTCATTAATTTTTTCATCAATTTCCAACTCATTAAGCCTTGCTGTTATAAAACCAAAATAATAATTATCATCAATTTCTTTCCCCACAATGTTGCCTGCAGCTATCTTATTTCCGTCAACAATAATCTCAGCAAGTTCTTCCATCTGATTAGGTGAAAATTCAAATTCCTTTCGTGAAACAATATGATCAATTACTTCTCTTAATTTTTCTTGTTTTGCCTTCATGCGCACCTTATCAATAATTTCTTCACCTTTTTCTTCAAGTTTTTCAGCAATTTTTTCAGTCTCGGCTTGTTGTTGTTCTTTCAAGTATCTTAATAATCCCTTTTCTTCAATTTTTTTAAGCCCCTCCTGGGACAGTGTTTGTACCTCAGGTTGCTTACCAACTAGTGTTTCAGTAACCGGTTTAAAAATTTAGCTGTTGCCTCCTCCGCAGCACGTTGACCTTGTCGCCCTTCCTCGTATCGTTTCTTAGTAGCGGCAAATGATGCAGCGAATATTTGACGATAATCCATCACTTATTTTTGATAAGCTTTATAAAATTAATCTACGAGAAATTCATCAATACAGCAACGAAACATTTTAGCTGGATCATGTGCTAATTTATCAAATAAAAAGAAATTATACTTGTTCTTTGTTGCTCGATGATATAGTTCAATAAATTTATCTTTTGTTACATCACTACATTGTTCGTTTGTAATATTTCTTACATCAACGTTATCCAGCCCAGGAAATAGTATAAAACAACCAGTATTTCGCCTGATGAATCTATCAACGTTATAAAAACCTTGTGCAAGATAAATCGAAATACATTTTTTTACTCGATAATGAAAAATATGATTTAATCTTATTCATTTCCTCGTTGTTCAGCGGAATATCGTCAAATACAATTATTTTATGCTCGGTCGAATCAAGTTCATCAACAGGAATTAAATCCTCTGGTTGTTTTATCAAAAATAAATCATCGTTGACTAAAAGTTCATCACGAAGTTTATCATTGTATTCACTTAATAACTCGTATTTATCCTGCTGTGGATTAATCGTATAGATGTAAACTTTTTCGTAATTGAGGTTATTATTGAGTAAGAGATTTAATAATAAATTTGTTTTACCAGAACCTGTACGACCAACTATAAGATAATGGCAATCAGGGAGTTCATTGTTATGTTTATGCTTGATCAATCGTTCGGTATCAAAATTTAATATTGTTGATTTCATCATTGTTGTTATATATTTTGTATACTATATATAATTTTGAGTTATATAATTTACATAATAACGTATTACACAAAATTTGGAACAACTTTATCAGGATTAACTTCTTCTGACGAGTTATCAACAACAACAATTGATACATCAAATTTTATTTTAAAAAACCGGTGACACAATGACAGGTGTTTATTAATGTCGAATCAACGAATAAAAGGTTTGAAAGTAAATTATTCACCACCTAATGTTGATCTTACTCAAGCTGTAAGTTATTCACAATTGTTAACAATGGACAATAATAAATTATCGCTGACCGGAGGGACATTAAGCGGAAAAAAAAATTATAAACCTGGAAACAGCTTATCCGCCAGCAAATTTAAATCAAACACAAGCTGTAAGTTATTTACAGTTAAAATACGTCGATGAAAATAAACTTGATAAAACAGGTGGAACAATCACTGGAGATTTAAATATGTCAGGAAGAAAGATAATAAACTTGGAAACAGATTATCCACCAGCAAAATTAAATCAAACACAAGCTGTAAGTTATGCTCAATTAAAATCCATCGACGATTAAAAAAAAACCTCGATAAAACCGGTGATACAATGACAGATCTTTAGGTATGTCAAGGAAAAAATAATAAACTTGGAAAAAGCATAACCGCCAGCAAACACAAATAATACACAAACTGTAAGTTATTCTCAATTAAAATACGTCGATGATATCAAACTAAATCAGGTGAAACGATAACAAGCACGTTAAATATGGGATCTAATAAAATTACTTCAACTTATATAGCTGGAAATGATGAAGATTTAACTAATAAAGCTTATGTTGATTTTAAAGATATTGAAACAAAGGATTTTGCATTATATATAAACACTGATACAATACATAAAACCGGAGGAACAATAACAGGAAACTTAAATATGGGAAGCAATAGAGTAACGTCATCGTACGTACCTGTGGTTGTCGAAGATTTAACCAATAAATTCTACGTTGATTCTACAGATATTGAAACAACAAATGGTATATCCGCGTATATAATAGCGAATACATTAGCTAAATCTGGAGGAACGATGACAGGAACGTTAAATATAGGATGTAATAAAATTACTTCTACGGCTGTTCCATCATCTGGTAGTGATCTAGTTAATAAAACGTACGTCGATGGGTTATCTGGAGGTGGTGGAAAACGAACAAAAAATAATGTTGGGTTTATTCCTAGTTTACCAGAAGCAGCAACAAACAGAGTTGGATTTGTTGCTAGTGCATCAACACAATATCCGGGAAATAATCCTAATCAAGCTTTTCTGTTTACATCTGGAGTAACATTATCTGGCAGTTTAGAGTGGACCACTAATGGAGAAACGTCAAACTTCTGGTTAAAAATACAATGCCCGTACTCTGTAGCAATATGGCAGTTTCAATTGCGTGGACGATTAAATTCATCTATTGGGAGAATATATAATTGGAGAATACAGGTGTCTAATGATGATATAAACTGGGCTGATTTATATTTCGCAGTTAACATATACGTTTCAGCAGCGCAATATTTTACCTTACCTGATGCGAGTACGACAAACAAGTATAAAAATTTTAGGATATTTGTCAATCTTGCTGAAGGTTCGTTTCCAGGATTAACAGCATTTCAAATATACACACTAGATGATCAAATTTAATCTAATGTTTAAAATAGACGTCTGCGTCGGAGCCACCGATCATAACAGTTGCTAAAGAATTTTATGATAACTTTTTTGATGTTGTTGGATATGGTATTGGAAAAAACGAGGAGGCAAGGAAAAAAACCAATCTTTTAAAAATATATTAGATCGTACTGGTAATGTGGTTGAAAAGGCGTCGAATGATATCGAACGTAATTTTCTTGTTGCGAACATGAGAGGACCACAGTTGAAAACTGCATTAGAAAATTATGATAAAATAACTAGATACTGTCATCCTGACGATTGTTTCGACGAACAAAAATAAGTTGAAAATATACTAAAAAAATATTACTTGATCTCAACATTGAAAACGTTGATCTGATAGTGGAAGCAAATGTAATAAACGCACGAGTTTATGGTGGAAAGGCTCAGGAGGAAAGACGAGTAATGAAAATTATAATCGTCTTAACAGACTAGCGGAAGCTAAAAAAATAAGACAAAAAAAGATAAAAAATTAAATGATATTTTTTCAAAACGTATTATTTTTAATCATCACGGAATGTTGTACCATGACAAAGAAGCTTTAACTAGGGTAGTAAACTTATCAAATGTAAAGTTAATAATCAAAGTATATTTTAACGCAATATTACCAATATTAGAAAAATTTGTCGAATTTGATTCAAATATTGTTAATAAATCTCTATCCTTAATCAAAGATCTCGACAAGGAAATCGATGATTTCAACGATGCCGAGCGGGAAATGTTTTTTAATGAAGTCGAATCAACAGACATTGAATGTGAGATTCGTTATTATAATATTGATGAAGAAGATGATATTCCACCTCCATCAATCCAACGCTCTAGACAATTATCATTATTAAATTATTATGATGAGTTTGATAAATTATATACTAAACCGTATGAAAAACTATTGCACAAAATAATTAAAATTATTACTAGAAGTGCTCTTGCAGCAGATTTAAGCTTGATCAAAGGGTTACCGCTAGCAAATTTTATAACCGCGTACGCGATTATCAAGCAACATCTCGTTCTCAAAAATTTTACGTTGGATCAAATAAGTTTGGTACTCTTTTTTATTGATGAAACGGAATGAAAATGCAGTAGATTTGTAAATGAAACAAATGTGTATAGACCTTACGTAGGAAACACGTTTAAATCATACAGTTGGTTAAGGAAAGATGAGGTATTAACAGACGAACGATATGATAATACTTCATCTAATGTTTATGACAAATACAGAGATTTCATAGCAGATAATAATGAGTTCCGTGAGTTTTTGCATTCTATCGTAGGTATTACAGTTTTTGAAATCAAGTAAAAAATTATAAAACAAATATTATACAATGAAGAAAGAAATAATCGACTTTAATCATATCTGCAGTGACATTCCAAAACATGATGTTGATGCGTTAATGCAGTATTACAAATTTTATCATAAAAAATTATGGTACGTATAAAAAATGTTATACGTACTATAGTCGTGTATTAAATGTTACGTCATATCTACCACTAGCTTAAACCACAGCTGGTATAGTTTCAAGTGGAGCATCATTAAACCTTTTCCTTTTAATAATATCAGGTGTCGGTATATCCATACAAGCAAAGTTGAAAAAAATTAAACGAAGATTTGAGATGGAAAAACAATTTTTGCAAAAATGCGATAATAACTTATAAAAAATTGCTTGATCAAATAAGATCATATCTTCGAGGAGTTAAGTATGACATGGATGATTTGATGGGTGAATTTCGTATTGTTGATGGTATGTTAACCGATCTTCTTGTGATGAGAGTTGGCGAGTACGAAAACTATTATGATAAAAAAATATGGTGATGATGTTGTGAAATGATCTGAAGAAATTTTATCTGCATTTTATAAAATAATTATTGATATCATCATCAAAAAGTACATCAATCATATTACCAATAAATAACATTGGATCAGTTCTCCATCCTCTTAATCTTTCATCGTCTTCTTTAACAAACAACCATACTGAACCATATTTAATCGACAAATGATAACTAACATTTTTAATGCAGTCGCTTATTATGCTAGGTTCTATTCCAGTATATCTCGAAGCTGAATTGACTGAATCAAATCGTTTAAAAAATCTATTCGTTAGATTAAATCCAACACTTCTTATTGGCGCTTTATAAAAATACATTATATAATATTTCCAATCTCTAATATAATTTTACCTAACAAAAAATAAATAATCTAACACTTCGCCAAGTAATCAGAGGAATAGAGTGTTTCTGGATCGGAGACCCCTATAATCGTTTCCAAAAAGTTCAGGCTATCACGATTTGCCATAGAATTCTGGTTACCAAAAAAATGATGACGATGTATATGATGTTCATATATTTTATTTATAAAAATCAGGTACAGATCTATAGTTGGAGGCTTTGTGATCTTCCTGAACTTTTTGGAAACGATTATAGGAGTCTCTGAGCCAGAATCCTGTATTCCTCTGACTACTGTAGTTTGCTCAGGCATCAATGAGATCATCATGGTATCACATTGACTTTGAAAACCAATAAAGAAAGGATGTGCATGGAAATGAGCAGCAACACTTTCTCATTCGTAAGGTTTTACATGCACAGCATCACTTCTATGGTGGTCGCATTAGTAATAGAGAAGTGTCTATGTCGTGCTGAATCGATGATGTCGTACGGTATGGCATCGATGCGATTGTAAGGCACAGCATCGCTATCGTGTTTCTCACTGAACTTGAATCCCTCGTTCGTTTCTGAATATGTGAAATGATTCATCGTTCTAGCTCTATATTTCTCCTCGTAAATGAAGTGTCGGTCTTGGAACTCTTCCCGTTTATATACCGGGCAACATCGGCATGTCCGTAGGTAAAGTGAAGCGATTGGGAAGTCGTATTTGCTTTTGGTAGACGAGTTGATACATATTTTCCAAAGAGCGACTGATGACTGGTGAGTTGGTAACCGTACAATTCTGTACGGCTCGTAGGTGGTCACGATAAAGCGTTGATCCTCTCAGACTACAAAGCTTCTTTCAGCGCACCAAACTTCACCACTTGATTCGTTTGATGATTCAGAGTTAATCCTTTGGCTTTGCATTGGGTGTGAATTTCTCTTCGTTTGTTTCGATATAAGGCATCGATGTAGCCCCCCAAAAATGCATTTCTGGGTATCGCCGTCCTTTTGGTACTTTTCTATCTTGAGGAAGTTGTAAATTTCGTAAACTTCTAATAACTGTTGTCCCAGTTCCATAACGCGAAACAATTCCACGCTGACCCACGTTCCTGTCGAAGCGCGTTCTTGCTGCGAGTGATGACAAGGTTGGTCTTGGTTACAGGTTCAGGCAAAGTACGACTCAAAGGAAACATCAGTTTTTCTTCGTCAATGGTAAGGTAAGACGGATGGTACAAGTCAGCGCGAGGCAAGACTTTGCATTTGATCAAGCCTTCGTATTGACGAATGTTTTTTCACGTCGATGTGTTCCATCAGCATTTTTGTGAACTCCGTAGACTGTGGGCGTATGCCAGCTTGGATATTCTCGGGCATGAATCGGTTGCGATACACTAAGAAGCACGCTTGGGCAATGGTACAGGAGTCCTTTAAGGATCGATCCCTCTGTGTTTCATGGAACAGTTTTCGAAATTTTCCACAACAACGCCTTAAAATGCCCAAGTCGGAGCGACAACACTTTAACATTTATTCCTGAATGTTGAAGGGGTCCGAAGCTTGAGAGTGGTACCAAGCGCAGAAAGATTCTCATTGTTCGGTGCACATATTCTCGGGGTTGTAATAGTTTGCCTTCAGGCAAAAGTGGCAAGTCTGCGTGCTGATTGGCTTCCTTATTGAGAAAATCTGGAAAATATCCTTTGGCCATTTCTGTCATTCCAAGCGTTTCAGGCATTCGAATGAAAGGCATGGACAAATACCTCATGGAATCTTTAAATTCTACTTTCATGTCGATGATTTCGGCTGTGTTCATGGTGACTTGGGGCATTTGGTACCATGCTCCGTATAGAATTTCAGAAGAAATTGTTCATCTATCCTGAAAAATCTTGAGCCATCACCGTAGCAAAACGATGGGAGTCTACGTAACGTTGAATGTCCTATTGGCTCCATGTGTCGCCGATAGGGTCTAAGAGAGTGGGTTCTCGAAAGATTTCTCCACGTCCTCCGGAAATTTTGCTACAGCGGGTGCAACGAAGAAAAGGTTATTGGATGCACTTCTCGCACTCTCGATGGGCCAAGCATCCGAAATAAAACAGATTAAATTCCTTTTCTTCTTTTCATCATCCTGTTTCGATTTGTATTGATTTGTAGTTTTAGATGAAGCATTCATGTTCCAAGTCCACGATTTGGTGACAAATATGGCATCAGTTCTTTCCGTGCACTTTGGTATTATTAGTGCGTATGAGATGTTCGCAAGTACAGTACAGTCTCAGGAGCTAGCAAACATATTTCTGCTGTAAACCTTGTGTGATGAGATGTTGTTAGTAACACGTAGGGCTGACAAAATTCCGTTGACAAGCCGAACAATGGATTCGTTTTGTCCTTCGGAAAGGCAGGGTTTAAAGGCTAAACAATACCGACTTTGCTATCCACAGTGAATGTGTTGCTCTCGATGGGCATACCTAGAGTCACATTTCTTACAATAATTATCGTATCAGAGGATTCCGGAGATACTGATAATGGCATCGAAATGTTCTTCGTAATGATAGACTTAAATGTATTTTCTGTCTGGGAAATCTCACCAGAGGTCCGCGCACCACTTATGGGTGTACTTTTAACGTGTAGCATGGAGCCAAGACTTCTTGCGGTTTTTGCATTTCAGGAATGCCACAGGCAGTGTCTTTGGATATGCCGGTTTGCTGTAATAAGAGTTCTACTTCTCTTCGTTGTTTGGCTCGATCCGATTGTCGAATGCTTTCCTATGCTCCTTTCCATTCTGCTGTGTCGTTCTTGACGGCATACGTTCATCCCACAGCCATGGAGAAACACATCTGGTCTTGGCCGTTGTTAATCTTTACGGTGATGCGTTTGGTGCTTCGAAGGTCGTCCATCAATAGCACTTTTCTGCATCCGCTCCTTTCATGGGGGAAACGTGGGTCATGTAAAGTGTAGCCTTGTCATCGGTGATGTGAAACTGGTTGTTGGATTTGCTGAACGTGTCGAATCTTGTCGATGACTTTGGTAGGTGTCACTTCTACTGGGCTGCTAAACTGGATCCAGATGGGCAACTACAAGCTGTCGTGATAAACGATCGTCTTCTTTGGCTTGGCATTGTTGTTTCAGTATGGTTAACAAGGAATCCCACAAATCGGTGATGAAATCTTCTGATTTCTCGAGTGGTACTTCGGACTTGAACTGTTTGAATATCACCTTGTACGTGCAAGCCGTGGTTCTAAATTTTCTGGAGGAGCGTTTTTCCGTTTCTCGAATGTAGCAATACCTTTCGGGTGCTACTGGCTGACTTTGGTTTGAGCTAGCCTCTCTTGGTCTGAGAGCAGAAGTGGAAGGTTTCGATTCAGGCTCACTCATGCCGTCTTCAAAATCGCCCGGCATGGATTTGAACCAATACTTCAGCTCGTGTGCGAGGCGATATGTAACGTCGTGGTCTCTTACTTTCTTGTTCTTTCTGAAATCGTGCGATCGTTTCATCTTGATTGCAAATTTTTGTTTGACTAGATTTTTAATTCAGCCGACCACCATATAGAGGGTGAGTCTTAGAGTATTCTTTCAGTTCACAAACAGTCAAGATGGAAGAGCCAACACATCTCGACCTTCTGGTCAAAGCTTTCAGGGGCATCATACGAAAGTTTACTTTAGAGAAGGACTACTCCTCCTCTCAAGATTAAAGTCAATATACTTGCCATATCTGTCAGAAGAAAGGATATTGGTCTCCAGAATGCCCACAACGTCAAAAAAACATAG
>JAECUM010038980.1:5000-33981 GCA_016617855.1 Megalonaias nervosa | reverse complement strand
TCTCTCTCTCTCTCTCTCTCTCTCTCTCTCTCTCTCTCTCTCTCTCTCTCTCTCTCTCTCTCTCTCTCTCTCTCTCTCTCTCTCTCTCTGTTTTTCCTAATAGCTGTTAACTAACCTTGTGAAATTTAGAAGATCATCATACTATAGTGCAATACAGTCGAATACAAATTTCTATTTTTCCCACATGAAATATGTATTATTCTTCCTTCATATAGAATTGTTTTAACGATCTTGTTCTCAGAGCGTATTTTGCGTAAACCCATACTATATCAATAAACGTAATAAGTAAATATGCAATGTTGTGTTGCTATTTTCTTTATCTTTTCTTCAGTATTAAAAAAATTGGAATGATCTGTTTCATGTTCCAAATCCTCAGATGGACACCTTTATATCCTTGAATGCCATTTTGCAACATGACTATTGTTCAGTCCACTTTTATCCCGTTTCAACTTGCAAACAAATGGTGATGATCTGTTTGCACTTATATTATTGTTTTCATGTTAAACTGAGAGATGAAATATTGCCGTTACTTCTTTGAAAGCTATTGAGTTCAACCCAATGTAACGTTATGGCAATATCTGTTATATAGACAAAACCAGTGTAATATGGCTTTGTTCCGATAATTATATTTTGTAAAAAAAAATTAAAAATCACGATTTTGTGCTCGCTGTGCTAATAAAAAAGAGTTTGGATGTGTACACTGCTTACATCGGTGAATCTGAGTGATTTCCATTTAGTACATACTGTGTAGAACACCTTCGGAAAGAAAAACATCGTCTCGGTGATTATTTTGGGAATTAATCTAACTGATGTGCAGTCTACAGTTGAGAGATGAAATTGCATATGCTTTTCGTTTCAAAGCGCTTTTCAGTCCCTCGGGCTGTGTTTTGTCACATTAAAAATATCAAAATCGGTGTATATGGTTTGATAAAACATTATGTAATGTTTACTACAGGCTGGTGGTAGCATTGTAGGTCGTAGACAATTCACTTTTTTGATTAGATTCTCACTACTGAATTGAAACGATACTGATCGGCAAATTTCTGAGATTGCGGTTACCTGATAACCAGTTAGTTCTAAACACCGGCAAATGAGACCACTGGGGCCAAATCAATGCATGCTGATATCGTTACCGAGTCAGTACTCTTTCTATTCTTACTTGGTCGGTTACACATTCCTAACTAGACCGTGACATCGAGGATACAGGGTATTCTCCGAAAATAAAAAGTCTATATTAGTGTAGATAAGGTTTTATTCTTACTCTCGGCCCGGTATTCTGTCTTGAATATTTCGGTGTCAATCGTCGGCTTCGCAATCAGAATTTTGTCAATAATAATACCAGTAGCTCAAGTAATATGTATAGTATTTTCATAAAATTCCTCTCTCCGTCTAAGTTTATGACTGCATGACAACCGACGTCATTTAAACCCACTTCCTCTTGTAGAGGAAAGTCACTATGTGTGACAAAGTTTCTATTAATTACCATGGGTAACATAAACGTTTGGCTTTTTACATGATTAGACGTTATTTTTAATTCATAGTTTATTTCTAAATCTTGTTTATTTATGACAGATTCACAGCTGAAGATGTTACGCTCAGCTGCATAATTCGTGTGTAACAATGATTCTTAGATAACCACACCATATTCGCATTCTGGTCGCAGAGAATTGGAACTATCCTATGCCTTTTCCATCAAGACGAGGTTATTTCATGTCTTGACGGAAGTGACTGAACGTTGATCCGACTGGGTCAGTAAGAAAACCTAACATTACTTGTGAACACATTTCCTTCAGATACCTATTGAAGCATATCTGAAAAAGTATTATCTAATTTTGCTACATTTTTTAAAAAGTTATTCTGATTCATTTAAATCGAATGTAAAGAGATGCTTCTGTCACCATCATGAGCCGTGAAATGAGGAATTATGGGAATTCAGTCGTGGCCTTTAAAATGGCGACCAGCCAGGAAATTGAAATGGCAATCGAAAGTGAAGCTGACAGCTATTAGTTGTGATTTTCTTCCACCTTTATTTTCTTGGAATGTAAAGATCTACGAGTAAGCTATTGCATGAACCATTACAAGTCATGTGCCATTATTTTAATTACACCAATAACACTGAAAAGAAGTGCCATTAAAATTACAACGGGAAGGAAAGTGACCTTTTCGCGATAAACCTAATCATATATAACTTCCGTTCTAAGCCATCTGCTGACTTCATGATGAAAAATTAAATGTAACTGTCGCGTGCACAAGTTAAATGGGTCTCCTTGATTGGAATAATCAACCAGCTGTAAAGGTCATCAGCCGTTTTGGCGGTGAACAGCTTTGGCGATGAATGTGGGTGCGGTTTGATAAAGATCGCTCATTTCAGGAAACAAAAGATGTAGGAGGATGTGGAAGGAGGACACTATTACTCCTCCCACCCCGTTCCAGATAGGTATTACCGAAATTACAAGCAAAATGTTGATATTGAAAACTATTTACTTGACAACATAAAATAAACACAAATTATCGAATAAAATGAATGTCCTACCCGCCTTAGAGGACGCTATATATAGTAATCACCTTGGCGTTCGTAGGCACCTTAATGTCTCCGTCTGTCCGCATAGTATAATATGGTCCATGATAAAGTTTAGAGATTTAGTATCATGTTAAAATTTTTAATTTCTAGCTAAACAAATCCTGGCTTGCTCGACAAAAAAGGAGTTTTTTTTATTTTGTAATGTAACATAATTCGTCACATTATTGTGTTCAAGTAAATCATTTTCCCACAATTTTCACTCGAGACACAGCTAAGGAATTACCTATCCAGAATGTTTCATGAAGCTTTGATCCCGTTTAAGACAGGTCTTGAAATATACACTTTGCTGTGTTGAACATTCGCACAAGCTATTCAAAATGAATGGACATACCTCCTCCGTTGTCCGCATACCCTTCTTTCGATAGTGCCTGCAAAACAGCGTGTTTATACGTATCGTGTGATTAATTAAATTCTTGCCGCAGTTAGCGTTAAATAAAACAATAGGTCCTTATGACATTGCATATGTAATGAACAACACGGTTTTGTGGACAAAATGTCGCACCACAGCAGATCATCATGTCTCACCACTATAGTCCTGGACAACAAAGTATTTAGGTCGCTTCATCTCTAAGTATTGTAGCCAAAGACAACTCACACTTAAGGTTGCTTCATCTCTTACTATTGTTGTCATTGACAACCAAGTGTTAAGGTTGCTTCATCTCTAAATACTGTTGTCATGGACAACCAAGTGTTAAGGTCGAAATTCTTTCGAAACATTCGATACTTTTGGACTTGTGATATAACATTTAGGATTATGTGGAATTTAATTCAAAATATTATAAGTTCCTCTTTAAGTTTCACTTCGTAATTTAGAGGAATAAAATGTTGGTTGAATTTTACTAAATTTGTTGTTTTTGCTTCTTTCTAATACATAGATTAAAACCATAGAAGTGTAATAATTCATTTACAGTCATTTCTGTAACCAACCTTGTTATCAAGCACGATATCGGTGCATCAAGGGCCTTGGTTAGTGTAGGTGGGTATGGGGGTGGAGCTGATTGTCTAGATAGTGTCCAAAGCGAGACGAATCTGTTATCAAATGTATTCAGTCTTATGAAAATCTGTTAAAGTTAAAAGTTTCTCATAAGCAATGAAATATTGCTGTTTCTATACGGTGTCGTTGATTAAAAAAAAAAAAAAGAACTAGTTCAAAATTAAAAGAATTAAATACTAAGCAAGATCCTTATTCAAATCAGACTAAGTAGCTATACACTTTGACGGCAACTTGCAACAAAAAATATTCTTCGAAAATTGGAATACTTAATTACCGACAATATAAATTGTTCAAAGTATGCATCTTTGTGCTTGTTTCCTGATGTATTAGCATTAGATTTATTTGGGGTGGGGGGGGGTTGACATAAAAATTACTGGGCTAGGTGACTGTATCTGAAACAGAGGAAACGCTCATCCCTGGATACCACTTTGTGTTTATATACATTAATATATGAAAGCGAACATTTCGTTTCAAGCAGTAATCGAACATATGCCGCTAGTATGGATACCCATCTATTTTCTCCAATGCACCAGCGCTGTAATTCACACGGCTATGCGCTCATCCCACTAAAACGGATGAAACAATGTCGAGGGTAAGGACTCGAGATCCATCATGTAGTTGGATATTTTATGAAATTTGAGTAATAGCCCTGATATTGTTGATGCAACCTCGTCTTGGAAATTTGAGTTATTTTGTCACTGAAATCAGTATCAAGTGAATCTAAAAGAAGTGTTTTTATGTTTTTTATTTGTCGGTCTTTTTTTCTTATCAAGTCGTACTGTGCTTCATTTTTGCCAAGTCCTTACATTAATTTGCTTTCATTTCAGCAACACCCAGTGTGATTCTACTGATATCATGTGCAAGATTTGCAGTATAATCAGTTGCCGTTTGAGCTCATACAAATTAACACATCTGTGTCGTCAGGAGTTCTAATCATTTCATGTACTAACCTTCAATACTAGCTGCCATTTATTATCATTAAAAGTGTACAAATCAAAACTAGAAAATGATTAGGATTTCTTTTCTGTTTCAAAGAATCTCACCTACGGTAATAACTAATATGTAAAGTGAATAAACACAGGTGAATGCAAAAAGGGAATTTAACATACATCTCACAAATGGAACATATAAAGAGGTAACGAATACAACTTTCATTGAAAATGAATTTGAAAAACATTGGATGTGAAACAAAGCAAGGCTATTTATGAA
Source organism: Megalonaias nervosa (assembly GCA_016617855.1). Taxonomy (NCBI): domain Eukaryota; kingdom Metazoa; phylum Mollusca; class Bivalvia; order Unionida; family Unionidae; genus Megalonaias; species Megalonaias nervosa. The sequence goes on along the minus strand of JAECUM010038980.1, from coordinate 29,197 downwards.
ATCTTTGTCAATGCTAGACCTGCTAAAATGTCCAAGTAATTGTCAGACGTTTTAATTAATATTGTGACATCGTTAATTAGCACAATTTTTCAGAGCAATAATTTAGACCATATATTAAGACCATATAGGGATAATATACTTGTGGAAGGAAATTCTGTTTCAAATCTTTTCAGTTATATAGTTTGTCATTTTAAATGATTCAACTTATTTTTCTTCAGGCTTGCATTCTATCCCCGAAGGCATGTTATAATTTTTGCTAAGTTTCCGCTCTGTATCATACACCAGGTTTTTTCTTATCAATTTAAACATTTTCTCTTTGTTGTTTGATATCAGACAAATGAAAGAGGTGTATAATATGACAGGACCAACAGAATGGTCATCCCCAGTGACATGACAGGACCCACAGAATGGTCATCCCCAGTGACATGACGGGACCAACAGAATGGTCATCCCCAGTGACATGACAGGACCAACAGAATGGGGATCAGTGACACCATCAGGATTTTAGCTATCTACCATAAAAGTAAATGAATTGATCATCAACCACCGGGTATTTTTAATTCAGATTACTCTTAACGCAGATAAAATTCTGTACCTTGGTAAGTATGATATCTAGTGTATTTTTCATTGTCGTATTTTTGCCCGTAACATTCATTCTCATAATGTTTTCTTCTTTCCCTTTTTGATTGTATTGTTTACAGTGCTCCATGGTTTATTAATACCATTTTTTATTCACTTAGTTTCATGTTTTCCTTTTATCCATTTATTAAGTGTTCTGTTAGACTACGTTGGCACTATCTACAGGTAAACATGCCTTTGACGTGTTCTGTTTCACATTTTTGGCATGTATTCTTCGCATAAATACACATACTGATATCATCTTCAAAGTTAATGTAAATACACTTTAACAAATGCACAACAAGACCATTTGAACGTAAATAACAAGGTAGGAATAACATAAATTTGCTTTCGTGTCTTAATTAATACGATCAATCAAAACAATTAATAAAAAAGATAGCGACAAAATAATATGAGCCAATAAAATCGTCAGAGAAAGAGAACAAGTGTTCACAAATGTTCTTCGTTGCAAAGATTTTACTTAATCATTCACTTGTAAATGAGTTATGCAGCGGCGGTTTTAGGGCTGCGCGGGCCCGGTGCGAAATGAGGACAACGTACCCCAAAATCTAATTTCTATATCACTGAAGAAATTCTGTTCAATATTCATAGAAAAATACAGGTTTGTTTTCAAAATCGCAACTTTCGCACTTCGCTACTGAGTTGTGATTACTATTTAAATGTCTTTACAGCAGATATACGTCAGAAATGAAGTCTACAAACTAGATCTAATCAACTGTGATGAGTCAACCCTACATTCAAACTTTATATTGTACAACCAAGCTTTGAACTACCAGCCTCAGGGGTAAAAGTGAACACTTGCTTTGTGATAAAACCAATCGAAACGCTTCAGCTTTTAAATGGTCCGGATAAAAAAATAATATTTTCAGCTAAACAATATATGTCAACGTGAAAAAGCACATTGTAAATTTTAACAGCAATATTGAAAATAGAACATTATCAATTTCACAGTGATCTCTCCCTTCCTCTCTTTCTCATGAAGGTCAATAATCAAATATTTAATCGGGTTACATCACATTATCTGGTTCACTGCTGTCATTAAATGTTATCCCTGTTGACTGAGGTAACTAACTGCTAATTTACTATTCCACACGTATTTTGTCATTTGGGTAATAATAATACGGGTAGCTTGGTATCAGATTTGGAAACTCATTTGTATGGGAAAATGTCAACACAACAGATTCACTCTATGTTATAACATTATTTGTATGGGATAAATCTTATTCGAACTGCTACTGCTCTCCCATTTTCCCATTAAAGCAAATATAACTCTCTCTCTCTCTCTCTCTCTCTCTCTCTCTCTCTCTCTCTCTCTCTCTCTCTCTCTCTCTCTCTCTCTCTCAAGTTTTCAATTGATTAAACCACAAAGCTTATATGAAGGAATTTTATTGACAGTATATCAAAAGAATGTTGTGTCCATTCAATTATGGTATACAAAAAATATTTTAAAAAATTAGAATTCGTTGCATACCAGTAAATTTCTAGCACGAAAGCTTGAACCCAATTTTGATTTGCACGTCGCTGTGTAGAAACTTGTTCCACTGCAATGAGTTATTGGGATTAGAGAGAGATTCGGGTCTCCTATAATAATAGCGGAAATTCTGTAATATTAGTTCTTGTCGTCTGTAATTGTTAATACATTTTTTTTATTTAAAAAAAAAGAACATATAACAATCAATAGAGATGTATATTTAGACTGGTTGTGATTTGATTAAAACACTGATAAAAAAAGGTTCATCGGAGGTAGTTAGAAATACCCACTGACTCACTTTTCAGTGACCTTTTCGAAATATTCATCAAATTTTCAACTACTATGCTTTTGACACTCAAAACCAAAACATAGAAAAGGGGAGAGAAATGACGCGACAATGACCTTGAACGGAAGAGGAAAAGTTTGCAAGTCGGATCTTATAACTGACGTGACTAGGTCTTGCTCATAACCCAAAGTTCCGCGTTCCGGTTGTTTTTCAAACCCTTCATTCACACTGCCACTGAATGACAATGGAATAATTTTCCTTTTGTAGACACGTAAGGGTAAGAAACGGATGAGGGTTTGTCTCCTGGCGCCATGTTAGTCAGAATTTCGTCCCGTGTATTACATACTGAACACCAGAAACATCCGACAAAATATGAGAATGATAGTGTGAAAAAACATCTCTAAAGGGTGTGCGAGCGATGTGTTGTGTTACCACTGCGATCATTCCATTAAGTTGATTTGCATTAATTATTCAATCGCATAAACTGTCCAGATATTTGTTTTCTAGATTAAACAAACGCAACATTAACAGGACGATATGAATCATTCTACATATCTGGCTAATCTTGTACAGTATCGCATTGCTTACCCATGAAATGAAATTTGTAAGAATATACCCTGATAAGACAAACTACTTGCTATAATTGTACCTTTTCTTTAATCGAGCCATGTATGCAAAATGAGACAGCAATGAGCAAACTATGCAAACAGTTATACCAGGATGAACTCTACATATAAAGAATGAAAAAAAAAAAATTGCATAGTTCGGGATTTATTCGAGTCTTAGTCTGGGGGAAGCGCGGACACATCAAGCTTCTGGGAACATAAATGTTATCTTTTCTTTGGTGAAACAGTGATTGTTTGACCAGTTTATCCAAAACTTGGCGATCAATAAAAGAGAATCAAATTGTATATTGTCATTAAACACCGAAACATCCCTGCAGTCAGACATGAACATGGAATGAAAGTTTCCACTTGCCGATATTTCAGTATTATTAGGCTCATGTCGTAATATACAAACAATTTAAAATAATTTATTGACAATAATTCCGTACTATTATTATTTATTATTATTAGTTCATGCCAAACAAATTGCGGTGTTCTCTCTTTTAGTTTTGCTTGCTCTCTCTCTCTCTCTCTCTCTCTCTCTCTCTCTCTCTCTCTCTCTCTCTCTCTCTCTCTCTCTCTCTCTCAATTTATGATGTTGTTTGTTTTAAGCATGCGTATTTCGTTTACTTTCCTATCATTCTCAGAGGCCTAGCATATTGAACGGAAGGATTCAGGCCCTTTAAGAGATTATGAGAGACCCGGACCACTTTGAAAGTTTGAGGCCCATAGGCCCTGGTTATATAGAAATTTGGAAATGAATCAAATGCCAAAACAAGCCCATATAATTTACTGTATAAAGTTCTAAAAGACAACTAAGTAAACAACCAGAATATTTAAGAGATCGCAAAATAACTGGTAAAATCGGAGGCTCCTTAGGGGTTGAGAAACCGCCTGCTCCCGCTCTGATTTTAACCATCTAACTGTAAAACAGAAGTATTTCAAGGAAACATTTTGTTGTTTCGCACTATTTTTAGAGAGGTGGGTGGGCTGGCTTTACCACCATTACCGGATCCGCCGACAATAGGATATACTCTTGGTCAAAAGGTCAAAACTGAAACTGAAAAGGTCACTAATTCCTATTCTGCTGAACAAGTGGCGAAGGAATTGTCGTTTTTTGTTCACGGCTCTACTTAAGTATTAGTCTCGTTGAACTTGACCGCTTATGTGGCTCCTTAAGATGCAAGAGTCTGGTAAATGTCTATACAAACGATTGCTGTCTTCAAATTGAGTCGCTGATTGGTTGATAGGTTATTCAGTGTGTTTAACAAGGTCGTTGATTGGTTGACAGATTAGTTATTGTGTTTAATAAAGCGAAGATCACATAAACGCAAACATATTTTGCTGTTGTAGTTTTGGATCGACTATATAAATATGTGATGGTAATACATGATTAAGCTTCTGCACAAAAACCTTGCAAACTATCAAACGGTGGCATTGATTCACCGAGTACGTAAAATGGACTCGAATAGTACCCATTTGAAACTTTTTTGATTTCACTTGTTCCCTGAGGAAATTCATGAATTATGATGTGCACACGGCATAATAATATGGACTGCTTTTCGAAATGCACTCCTTGCTAAGCGATGGCCTATATCCTTTGGGCCGTAACGTACCGTAATTAGTGCAGGTACTGAGGGCGACAAAAAGCATTTTGCAAATAAATTAAGGAGTTAATATAGCAGTAGGCACACATTTTACCTTCGAAAACAAAAATCGCTTGCATTCTGTTATTAGAGACAGACAGACAGACACATATACAGACAACATCATTATCAGTGTCCTTCCTTGAATTTATGGGTTATTTTTCGCTTTCTAACAATGTACTTGTATTTCATATGGGTAAAAATAAATTAAATCTGAATACAGTCAGGCAATTAAACTTGAGTACAGTCAGGAAATTAAATTTGAGAACATTCGGATAATTAAAATTGAGTACAGTCAGGAAATAAAATTTGAGAACACGAGAGATTGAATATATGTGTTCGTTTTAGAGATTGAATATATGTTCGTTTTAGAGATTGAATATACGTGTTCATTTTAGAGACTGAATATATGCGTTCGTTTTAGAGATTGAATATATGTTCATTTTATAGATTGAATATATGTGTTCGTTTTAGAGATTGAATATGTGTTCGTTTTAGAGATTAAATATATGTGTTCATTGTAGAGATTGAATGCATGTGTTCATTTTATAGATTGAATATATGTGTTCGTTTTAGAAATTGAATGTGTTCGTTTTAGAGATTGAATATATGTGTTCGTAGTAGAGATTGAATATATATGCTCGTTTTAGAGATTGAATATATGTTCATTTTATAGACTGAATATATGTGTTCGTTTTAGAGATTGAATATGTGTTCGTTTTAGAGATTAAATATATGTATTCATTGTAGAGATTGAATACATGTGTTCATTTTATAGATTGAATATATGTGTTTGTTCTAGAGATTGAATATCTATGTTCGTTTTAGAGATTGAATGTATGTTCATTTTAGAGATTGAATATATGTGTTCATTTTAGAAATTGAATGTGTTCGTTTTAGAGATTGAATATCTATGTTTGTTGTAGAGATTGAATATATGTGCTCGTTTTAGAAATTGAATATATATGTTCATTTTAGAGATTCAATATAGGTGTTCATTTTAGAGATTGAATATATGTTCGTTTAAGAGATTGAATGTGTTCGTATAAGAGATTGAATACACGTGTTCATTGTAGAGATTAAATACATGTGTTCATTTTATAGATTGGATATATGTGTTCATTTTAGAGATGGAATATATGTGTTCGTTTTAGAGATTGAATACATGTGTTCGTTTTAGAGATTGAATATACGTGTTCATTTTAGAGATTGAATATATGTTCGTTTTAAAGATATTGAATATATGTATTTCATTTTAGAGACTGAATATATGTGTTCGTTTTAGAGTTTGATTATATGTGTTCGTTTTAGAGATTGAATATATGTATTCATTTTAGTGATGTCTTTGTTTCATAGCCATTAATGTGAATTTTTGGACATTGTCTTATTTCCTTTGAGAACAAAGCTGGATGTAGTATGCAAATTTTGTCAGATTTGGTTGGAAGGACAAGTAGCTTTTCTATATCCCAATGAGAGTTAAATAAACTTTCTGGTAGTCTAACAATTCAATGAATACATCCGAAATTACACAGGTACAATGCTGTATTTTCTTGCCGAATAGTCTGGCTCAATTAATTATGGATTCCGTTACTGGCTACAAACTAACTAGTGTAAAATGAGAGACAAAATGACTCCACACAGCACAACCTATTCCACTTGCTTTCAGTATCTGTCTGTAATGGTTTTCACAGAATAAACTTTTTTTTGGACCAGAAATATACCACTGATATAGGGGTCCAAAGTATCAAAGTTAAAGAGACCCCGAAAACAAGGAAAACATTTTTGCGTATTTCTGCTGATACTTTAAACCCATGACAGAGAAACAATGTACTATTGATGCTGCATTCTCTTTTTCCATTATTTTATTAGCCTGATGGTCATTTACAGAAACCTGTACAAAGTGATCAACTCAACTGGGCCTATACTCATTTCCGGAAATCAAATTTCATTTCTACTTTGATTTATTTAATTAATCTATTTTCTCACTCGATTTAAATTTATCTGATAAATAAAGAATGATAGGAAATAAAGAAAAACAAAACTTATATTGTTCCCTTTTTAGGGGATAATAATAATAATAATAATAATAATAATAATAATAATAATAATAATAATAAGAAGAAGAAGAAGAAGAAGAAGAAGAAGAAGAAGACGTAGAAGAAGAACATGATCATGATGATGACGATGATCATGATGATGATCATGATGATCATGATGACGAAAATGAAGAAGATGACGAAGATGGCGAATAAGAACCTGTATTTGTATGCACTTCTATGCTAAAGAAATAGGTATCTGTTGATAAACATGCATTGCATAATGTTGCTACTACTGCTGCGACGACGATGATGATGGTGATGACGATGACGATGATGATGATGAAGGCGGTGACGACGACCATGATAATTATGACAACAGTAGTATTAGAAAAAAAAATATTTAAATAGTGCAAAATTCTGTGTGTCTGTGTGAGTGTCTGTGTGTCTGTGTGTGTGTGTGATTTGTATTTGTAACGTAGCTTTAACAATTTTTAAGTCATATCGCAACGATATCTGTATTGTGGCAGTTTATAGTGATGTCTAGCATTTGGGCATCATGCCGCAGACATGTAGCATGATGTCCGACCCAGTCACATTATCCTGACACCAGGCCGACTAGTCCTAACACTAACCTCTTAATGCTGAACACCTAGCGAGGCAGCTGCTAGTTCCATTTTTATAAGTCTTTGGTATGACTCGGCCGGTGTTCGAACCCGCGATCTTCCACATCCGACCCCGTTCTAACCACTAGGCCATCGGAGCGATCTGCAAAATTCTGAGACTCTGGAATATTTCCTAAGGTAACTGCAAGCCACTCCGACAGATTCCAGACTAATGCTTACAGCTGAAGACACGGTACCTGGATTTAAAAATAGCAGTGATGCAGTCTAGTCAACTTCATAGTCCTTTTGGAAAAAAATTACTTCTTCGCAAAAAGTGTCATATTGTGAACACACTGCTTTTCATCGTACCTAACACACAGGTGTGGAGTGATGACAAGCGAATGGTGACGCGGTTATTAACTTCCCTTGGGCAACAAGTGAGAGTAAAATTATTTGATCTGCTCATTACATTCTAACACTTCTTTTCTACATTATAAATATGTTAATGTGTATCACCAATACACAAATAGATGGACTTTACGATTTGAATTTTTGAGAGAGAAGGAAAACAAGAATTAAGGAAAGAACGACACTTATCAGTGACATTCGAATGTACCAATATCTCGTTCGGCATAGGTCTCTCAGAATCTAGAATCTGTTAAACGAGGCTATTTATTCTATGAATTTGCTTGTATTGTTGAATAACTTAAGGAACCAACAAGAAAACTGAAGGAATGAAAGCAACATATAGGTTGGGAGTGATGATATTTAAACCAGAATCTGTGATATTAATTTAAATTTAATCACAATTATGCCACTATTACTACTATTACCACTACTACTGCTGCTGCTGCTACAAGGTATGAAGTACAGTCAGTTTGTATTCGTAACCATTCAACAACTGTTAGTACTACAATCAACTCAGCAATGCAAGGAATATATTTTCATCATCAGATGTGAATGGATGTAACAATTTTAGTTAAAGTACTGTATATCCAGAACTAAATAGAAATATTTTAGAACGGTGTATATACCTATGCGTTATCTCAATTTAAAATAAATGATTGCTAATTTTTATATCTCTTTCACGATATGTGAGCATTCCTTATTTTTTAACTAAATATTTGAGATTTTCTATGGCGATACGTACAACCAAATTTATGTATACAGGATTATTTATGTCATATTTTCGATTACAGGGTTACAACTGACCATATCGTACCATCATAGAAACTTTCGCGTATATCGAAGTACATAAAGAATGGTATTATTCATGGTTTTCTTCAGTTTTTTAATGCTATATAGGTATTGAACATTTTTGTTTGATATTACGACGATAATTCAACACCAATTTTGAGTTCATTGTTGATAGTTCTACCAATAACCAAATCTATAGCTACTACCAATAACCAAATCTATAGATTCTACCAAGAACCAAATCTATAGATACAACTATTACATTAAAATTATTAAAAGGACTGAAAGGAAATATAATCGTTTGTTACATACTAAATTACAGCTAGCTTTTTTTATTATTTAACATGGAGTTTTTTTAGATTCCGTATTAAACGTGATATACCCAACCATTTAAAGACAAACTGCATATAAGAATCTGAGAATCGCAGACTTTTTTCTTCGAACATCTGATACAAACTTCATGAAAGTCTAATAATTCCGTAGCTACTGAGACAAAGGAAATTACAATTGAGTATTACATCGGTACTCAGTTTGGATGACACATGCTTCAAATATATTGCTTGAACTACGAAAAAAAAAAACGTCAATAATTTAACGGTGCGATTATAATTGTCATTAATCCATTTTGTCAAATCTACTGTAAATTACGATTGATTGTGCAGGAGACTTTTTAATGCGCACGAAAATAAAAGGGCACTATTTAGCATATTTCTATGCTTGAGAAACCATTTCTGTATTTTTGGATTAAAATTCCATAGATTTTTATTCCAATGGAATATGATAAATCAAAAAGATAAAGTGATAATTACATTTCGTACTATTTTCAGAGAATAACATAAATCAGATATATCAAGCCTCACTCTCCAGGTGTCGACAACGCCGCCAATTACATTTACTTTTCTGTCACTGGATATCTCCCCTGGTCACGTGCCTTGCATGTTACACGGAGATTTGTTATGCAAAGAGGCTAATAGGTCAGGGTGAGTTTTCTTTAGCATGCTGCAAGTAATTGCATGAGGTTTCTAATTAGTAGGATATCTTCGTTAAGACGGGAAACCACGGGCCTTTCTTTTTGTTATGTATTCATGTTTATCACTCACTATCGTTTCTTTTAACTTCTTTGCAGTGACTATCAGCGAATGCCGATAATGTTGGAAAATATTACAGAAATGTTCAAGCTCATAATTATGTTGAAATTTTAATGGTTTATTTTATCTCATTAAACGGTCAAAAAAGGAATGTGTTTTAGTGTGATATATAGAGTATGAGAGGATCAGGTCGTTTCCCCTTAATTGTCAACATCTAAAGCCGCATGGTAAACTGTTGGGCTGAAGTGCTTATGGTTATGAAGAAAAATTATCTTATCGTATGCATTTTCTCTTATACAAACACTTTTGGTGATAATTCGTATGACAATAAATAGTTTCTTGAAGTAGAATCTAGATTAGATGATGCTGAGTTAAGTTAGTTACAGAGAAATCAAAGTTTTGTTTCAGTTAAGTGGTTGCAAATTTAGTAGAACAACTACTAAAAAGATCAATATATACAAGCCTCGGCAGCTAACATCAATACGTCATCTAAAGGTCTAAATTACAGGTTATTTGAAACGAGTTTGGATCATAGAAAAGATCTATTTATTATTGCCAAAATATATATCTAAAAATTTAATTTAGTTTAGAACTGCATATCATAGGTTTTCCGTCGAAACTGGTAGGTGGGCTAATGTTCCCTATAACGAAAGATATTGCACACTTTGTCAGTCTTAAGAAATAGGGGATGAATATCACTATCTTTTGTCATGTTCTTATTTTCATGATGAAAGACAAAAATCTATACCTCATTTTTACACTTCTAGAACTAACGTTTGTAAATATCAATTAATGAATACAGGCAACGTATGACTCTTACAAATACTTGCAGGCTTTTAGACAGTGTTTTCTAAATATTGTATAAGCATTAAGTGCTTTATTCATTACATAAATAGACCCTGATGGTTTATGTACACACACACACACACACACAAACACACACACACACACACACACACACACACACACACACACACACACACACACACACACACACACACACACACTCGCACGGAGAAAGATATACATATATATATATAATTTCTTCCTAGCTTACGTAATTCTGCAAAATGGTTTTATGTGTATTATGGCCCACAAGGAAGCCAATTAAACAAACACAATTTTTTATTATTAAAATTACTTGAAATATTCCCTTTGACTAATACAAACAGTGCTGACCGGTATGATATGAATTTGCATTACGAACAAATTCTACTACAGCGTTGAGAAAATTCGAGGACAGATTGAAAAAGAAAAATAATGTAGTAGTAGTAATAATAGGTTAAATATTTAAAATTCTTCAAACTAACTATAAATAAAAATATAAAGATGAGACAGGTAAAAAAAAATTAAATTCTGAAAAAGTTATAATAAAAAGATAACGGTGAAACAGGAAAGAAACGTTAAAATTCTGCAAAAGGTACATAAAAAAAGATAAAGGTGAGATAGGAAAAACGATAAAATTCTGGAAAAGATATATAAAAAAGATAAAAGTGATGCAGCAAAAAAGATAAAAGTCTATATCAGGTATATAAAAAATAAATGTAAGAAAGGTAAAAATAGATATTATTCTGCAAGCGGTATATATACAATATAAAGGTGAGTCGGGGAGAACAGTTAAAATTCTGCAAAAGGTATATAACAATGTAAACGGAAGACAGGTTAAAAAGTTATAATTTTGCAAAATGTGTATGAAACAGATAACGATGAGACTTGTAGAAATATACAATTCTGCAAAAGGTATATAAAAAAAGATAACATTCTGAAACAGGCGACTAAAAAGGTTAAAATTCCTCAAGATATCTATACAAATGTTAAACTTCTGCGAAAGATATGAATAAATATAAAATTTGCAAAAGTTATATAATAAAGTTAAAATGTGCTAATGATGTTGTGAAAATAAAAACATAGAAAACCGCATCTTACATGGTACATTTTGTAGACAATGGCTATTCTTGTTATTAGTTAATTTTAATCAAATTTGGTCCAATTTTCAACTTTTAATTTAATTTAGAACGGAGCCAAACTGACCATACGTAATTAGCTTTAACTTCTTCTCATTTGACGATGATGATGATGATGATGATGATGATAATGACGAAGACGACGATTATTGTTAGTAGTAGTAGTAGTAGTAGCAGTAGTAATAAAAGTAGTAGTAGTACACTAGTTTTAAAATGAAAAATGTCTACTGTGGTATATATCTTTAATATATTACAGTATTTTATAAACTAATTTCTAAAAGATTGTGAATGACTATTGCGTTCTCTAACTATTTACAATAAACACCTATGATTTAAGCGAAAACAGATGATCATGACCAGTCGCGGATTTGATACACAACCAAGCCATCCTGGGTCGGCTTCCTCTGTTTGTCCTAGGGAAAGACACTTGCTACCGTTTCTGATTCATGATATAACAGTAGTAGGTTAATAAAGAGTTGACAGTGCCCTTAAAAAACAAACCAACCACCAAATAATGGGTCTGGATTTCTGATGTGTATGGCCCGAGTGTTGCATTTCACTAGAACATGATCATGTATGTATGGAGCCAAAAAGGAACCGATTGACATTTTACCATCTTATCATGCTAGTAACGGTATAGTTCTGATGTACCGATGTATCGACTCGTTTACTATTTGCTGTGCTTCTTAAATTGATAGGCACCTATAGCGTTCTAGTCGTCTTTCATTTCTATATTATTTATAAAAATGGTAGATAATAAAGTGAAATCAACAAATTTTTTCTTGGAAACAGAACCTTAAACATATTTCACAAAATGGAAATTGAGTTACTGTGCTTGTAACGTCCGTTGCCACATTGGAAACGTCACGACGACGGTGCGCTATCGTAAGAAAACGGTTGGAAACAATATCAAGACGAGACGGCATGCAACAGTACGAAATAGAATTTACGAGGAATCTATTAACTTTGTTAACTTGAATTAAAGCAGAAAACCTAATTTTAATGACTACGGGTGCCAAAACAATGGAAAGTTATTTGGATTCATTGTTGGACACTACGTTCGGTTCGGTAAGAAACGGTACGGACACGGAGAGAAGACAGATCTTCGGTTAGTAATAGTACTAAAAATGGTTACTAAAGACGTTTAAAATGCTGTAAAATCCTTGAAGGCATAATCGTTTTTGTAATTTTCAATTTTGTGAGAAGAAATGTTTCTGTGAGGTTAACTTCCAGGTTTTCACACTCAAGACAAAGTGTCTCGATGATATTGACCGCATGCCCAAGGCTACGACAGTCGTCATCTTATATTCGCAAATGGCAGTATTATGACTGCGGTGTCAGAGGCATAATTTGCCAATGACAAGAAATATTTATTATTAAATTTAGGATATCTGCACAACATCAAGCCAGAATGAATGCTGTTTGATAATCATTATAGTCAAGATGTGAAATATTGTTGCCATTTTCATCGAGACATTAATACTCGTGATGTCGTATTTTACATGTTTTTGGAATTAGCTACACGGTTTTCAATTTTTCTAGCAATAGGAATTTTGTGACAAGAAAAAAAAAAAGTTTAAACTCATTTCAAATTTTTCAAAGTCGACAAAAAGTTATAATCAATAGAGTGTGATTTGAATCTCCATATTTTCAAATACAAAATTTTCCAAGCGAGTCATTCAGTTCAACTAGCACCTCAAACCCATTTCTCAAATAACGAATCAGGCACAGAGGATAAAATCCACTGTATGTAAGCTATATTGCATATACACAGTATTAAAGTCGCTGTACGTAAGTCATGCTGCACATACACAGTATAAAAAGCCACTGTAGTAAGCCATATTGAAGACACGGTATAAAAAGTCGCTGTACGTAAGACATATTGCATATACACAGTATAAAAAGCCACTGTAAGTAAGCCATGCTGCATATACACAGTATTAAAAGCAACTGTACGTAAACCATATTGCATATAAACAGTATAAAAAGCCACTGTACGTAAGCCATATTGCAGACACACAGTATAAAAAGTCGCTGTACGTAAGCCATATTGCAGATACACAGTATAAAAATTCACTGTACCTAAGCCATATTGCATGCACAGTATAAAGAGCCACTGTACGTAAGCCTTATTGCAGATACACAGTATAAAAACCCACTGTACAGATACACAGTATACAGAGTTACTATGCTTGTCATTTTGCGTGTGCTCCGAATAAAAAGTAATTATCCATAAGCTGTTTTGCATGAACACAATATTGAAAGTCACCATATTTAGGTCGTATTAGCATGTACATAGAGATGAAAAGCTACTTTACATAAGCCGTATTAAAAGATGCACATTATACAACGTCACTATTTTTAAGCCGTACAAAAATGAACACAGTATAAATGTCACTGTACGTAAGCCGTACTAAAATATACACAGTATAAATGTCACTGTATGTAAACCGTACTAAAATATACACAGTACAGAAGTCACCGTGCGTAAGCCGTACTAAAATAGACACAGAATAAATGTCACTGTATGTAAACTGTACTAAAATATACACAGTACAGAAGTCACTGTATGTAAACCGTACTAAAATATACGCAGTATAGAAGTCACTGTATATAAACCGTACTAAAATATACACAGTATAAAAGTCACTGTATGTAAGCCGTACTAAAATATACACAGTATTGAAGTCACTGTATGTAAACCGTACTAAAGTTTACACAGTATAAAATCACTGTAGGTAAGCCGTACTAAAATATACACAGAATAAAAGTCATTATATGTTCTGTTTTCATTTGCAATTCAAACAATTTTCTATAGTTCGTGTCTAACCTAAATTGAAAACTCCACACTTTCTTTTTACACATTATAATATTTGTCCATTTAAGAAATATATTAATTACAAGATAATAATGACTGCCCTTCAGCTTTGTGTTTTATTCCTCCATATACAATGACAACATTACGGTCTCTAATTCTACATGTTCTGACCTTTTCACACCTAAAGTATTGGTTACATTTTAATATAATTTACTTTTCGACGAATTCGTCACCGTGTCAGTTTCAAATGAATATAAACAGAATAGGTATTATGCAATAAAAGGCTCAATGTTAAATATCGAAATAAGTTGAAAGTAAAATTAAATTAGGCCTTTAATTTTGCCACTTTTATTCAATGAAGGGTATGTTGACACAATTAATTTGCTTCTTCTCCTCCTCCTCCTCCTCCTCTTCCTCCTCCTCCTCCTTCTTCTTCTTCTTCTTCTAAAATGAGATCTGTATATTTTTACTAGTGTCAACCGTCGTGACCGATTAGGATCACATATTGAAAAGAGTATTGTTAAAAATGTAATTACGTTAAATTAAGTCAGATAATTCATAGCTACTTAGACGTCTTTCTCATTATTACCAGTTTAGTATGGAATATGTTTTATCAAGACCTACCAGTTTAGTATGGAATATGTTTTATCAAGACCTACCAGTTTAGTATGGAATATGTTTTATCAAGACCTACCAGTTTAGTATGGAATATGTTTTATCAAGACCTTTGTCTCTCTAGTTTATGTGACCAAGAAGACTGATTAACGACGGTCTTTCCAGGCCACAATTAGTTTGAAACAGTACACATTTAAATGAAAATGGTAAGCAGTACTCATAGTAAAGGAAAAGGTACGTTGTACTAAAAGCAATGAAAATGGTCAGCAGTGCAAATAGTAAATAAAATCGTAAGCAGTGCTCATAGGAATTGAAATGGTAAGCAGTACTCATAGTAAAGGAATTAGTAAGCAGTACTCATAGTAAATGAAATGGTAAGCAGTACTCATAGCAATGGAAATGGTAAGCAGTATTCATTTAAATGGAAATGGTCATTAGTACTCATAGTAAAGGAAATGGTAATAAGTACTCATAGTAAAGGAATTAGTAAGCAGTACTCATAGCAAATTAAATGGTGAGCAGTGATTACAGTAATGGAAATGGTAAGCAGTACACATTCAAAAGAAAATAGTAAGCAGTACTCATTGTAAAGGAAATCGTACGTTGTACTCATAGTAAAGGAAATGGTACGTTGAACTCAAACCAATGAAAATAGTCAGCAGTGCTCATAGTAAATGAAATCGTAAGCAGTGTTCATAGTAATGGAAATGGTAAGCAGTACTCATTTAAAAGAACATGGTAAGCAGTACTCATAGTAAAGGAAATGGTAAGCAGTACTCATAGTAAAGGAAATGGTGAACTGCAAGTTGGTGAATCTGAAAATCGACCAATAAGAATCAGATCTTTTAAACTGTATGCCATACAAGTTACATTATTTTGTAACCTTGATTTTATTTGAAGATCTTTTCTTATTAAAAATATACTATCTTATCTTACAGTTGACACAGTTTTAGGCACATTTCTCAAAACATTATACAATTAATTACCTTTTAATGAATGGCGATTAAAGGCTAGACATAACGTTTCTAATTGTACTATGACGATTTAGACTCCTTAACTCCCAAAAGGTCAAAAGGTCAAATTAGGGCCGCATCTTGAACTAATTAGTATTATTAAGGGGGATATTTGTAATTATTGTGAAGGAGACATTGCCAGGTTTTCTTTAATTAGCTCAGACAGCAATCTTTTTTGCATTTTAGAAATTATCTGCTTTGCGAATCTAAAGTTTCATTGCTTGACAGACGAACTGTGATGTCTCTTTCTTGTAAGCAAATGGAGCCAAGTTTATTATGGCTTCCTAGAAAATGAATGAAACAGTGTTTTGTGTGAGTTTCAAGGCATTGTTGAATGTTCCAATGGTACTTATTATTACTGTGGCAATTATATCGTTGTAACTCAGCAACAGAATATATGGATGACTTCATTCACCACATGCAACA
Organism: Megalonaias nervosa; assembly: GCA_016617855.1. Taxonomy (NCBI): domain Eukaryota; kingdom Metazoa; phylum Mollusca; class Bivalvia; order Unionida; family Unionidae; genus Megalonaias; species Megalonaias nervosa. The sequence continues at coordinate 12,788 of JAECUM010038980.1, read as the reverse complement.
TCGATTGAATCCATGGATGACTTCATTCACCACATGTAACACCGATCGAATCTATGGATGACTTCATTCACCACATGTAACACCGATCGAATCCATGGATGACTTCATTCACCACATGCAACACCGATCGAATCCATGGATGACTTCATTCACCACATGCAACATCGATCGAATCCATGGATGACTTCATTCACCACATGTAACACCGATCGAATCCATGGATGACTTCATTCACCACATGTAACATCGACCGAATCCATGGATGACTTCATTCACCACATGCAACACCGATCGAATCCACGGAAGACTTCATTCACCACATGCAACACCGATCGAATCCACGGAAGACTTCATTCACCACATGCAACACCGATCGAATCCATGGATAACTTCATTCACCACATGCAACATCGAGCGAATCCATGGATGACTTAATTCACCACTTGCAACACCAATCGAATCCACGGAAGACTTAATTTACCACAAGCAACACGAATCGTATCTATGGATGACTTAATTCTTCACATGCAACTCGAATCTAATCCATGGATGACTTAATTCATCACATACAACTAAAATCCAATACATGGATGACTTAATTCATCTCGTGCAATACGGAACGAATCCATCGATGACTTAATTCCTCATATGCAGTAAAGATCGAATCCATGGACGGTTTAATTCGTCGCGTGCAAAACGAATCGAATTCATGGATGACTTTAGTTCATCACATGCAATGCGGATCGAATTCATGGATGACATAATTCGTCGCATGAAAGGAAGATGAATCAAATCCATGGATGGCTTAATTCATTACATCAAATCCATGGAAATTCACCGGTTAATGCAAATTGTATGAAATTACATGGATTATATTTTCCTAGGATATATTTACAAGTCTACCTACATATTTGGTAAGTAATCATGAATGTGTAGATATTGTTGCAGGTATATTTCAAATAAATATGCATAGGGCTTTGTATAAAGATGTGCACACTGTATTTTGTCTCCATAAATATTTATATCAGTATTTAGTCAATTATCTGGCATATCTATCTATCTATCTATCTATCTATCTATCTATCTATCTATCTATCTATCTATCTATCTAATCTACCTATCTATCTATCTATCTATCTATCTATCTATCTATCTATCTATCTATCTATCTATCTATCTATATATCTAATCTATCTATCTATCTATCTATCTATCTATCTATCTATCTATCTATCTATCTATCTATCTATCTAATCTACCTATCTGTCTATCTATCTATCTATCTATCTATCTATCTATCTATCTATCTATCTATCTATCTATCTATCTATCTAGAAATAAGACAAACCTTTATTGTTATAATGGCCAGCCTTGGGCAGATTGGACCGATTTGGCCCAATCGGGCCCCGCACTCACAGGGTCCCCGCGCGTTAGTAATTTTTTAAAATGTATGTATAGAGAGAATGTAATTTTAATGCGATATAAGAGAATTTTAAGTTCAATATCATATAAAACTTGCTTACAAGTTTATTTTCAAATGCCGTGCTTACAGGGAGCCCCGCGCGTAAATCCATGGGAGGGGGCCACCTAAATGATCCAAATCGGGCCCCGCGTTTGCTACGGCAGTTCCTGGTTTTTATGTAGCCACAGTTAAACTTTAACTTTGAACGATGTTCTTAACTGTCATGTTCTTTCACATATTGATCTAGAAATGATGTACAGTTCAACTCAAATACCAGTAGGTTCCATCAATACTAATGATTATGGAAATAGAACCTTTCCTGAAAGTCATAGGTAATTAACACGTAAGCAGACTGTTTGGTATTTGAAGCGATTTATCATAGGACAACCGTTGTACATAAGAATTTTTGGATTCGTAGAAAATCAAAATCAGGTAAAATTTTTGTATATTTTGATATTCTAAACTCGATGCAGATTTGTGTAAAAATGTGATATATGGATATTTTTAGTCAAAATTCTGTTTCCTTTTGTTCATTTGAAAAACATACTAGGACTGTCGATTCTTACTCAAAATGTAAGGTGTGTTCAGTTTAGAATCATGTTTTGAGAATAAACCAAAAGGAGAAAATTCGCTTTCTTTATACTCTTGATGTACAAACATTATCTGGACCGTTATGTTGTTTGCTCTTTATTTCTCCGTTAGGTATGAAATATTTGGACTGGGTTTCAAAAACCTTTCTAAAATCTGTTTGTAGATGACAGTTACCCAAACAAAAAGCCTACAAAAATCATCCTTATTAATATCTATGATAAAGACTTTAGTTGTGCTAAACTTGTGTTTCATTTTCATTGAAACAGAAAGTTTGTTGCAAACGGGTCAGAGAGCACCAGAAGAACCAGTATTCCTTCGTATAGGTGCCATTAGTATACACATCGAGTATGGTATATTTGTGTTTATTATGTCTATTTATTATATACTTAAGTGTGAAATATAGATATTTATTGTTGAAATAATTTCCATATTTTTTTATTCCTATATTTTCACGTGTGAAAAATATAAAATTTCCCATCATGCCATGCAACGCTTGATAGTGTGTGCCTACAAAAATTGTACCTGCAACAACAAAACAAAAAGAGTACCTTGTGAGACAGAGCAAATAAACAGAGACTGCCTTACATTTCAGACATGGAAATTAATCCTTGATAATGAAATCTGACCAGTCGCCGTTAGCGTCTCGCTGAAGTTATATCCCCTTATTTCCTTGACAACACTGATTAAAAAGCCGTTGTGATGCATTGCTGAATCGTACTTGCATTGCTTTCAGATAGGGTCAGATAGTTTATAAAATGACAAAATTGTAACTTACTTTGACAGATTATGTCAATCCAATCCTATTGCTTTCTTCAGTCACGTATATCAAATGATCAGGCCATGAAAGTGAGTTGAATTAACGAAAAGGGGGTGGGGGTGCGTGTTGTGATAAAGAGTGAGCTTATTCTTCTAAACATCAATTCTGGAGCAAGTTGGGTATATAATAATAATAAAATTTTCTTTCCCTACGTTAATACCGGAAATATTTCATCTTGTGGTATATTATATTATATTATGTATATTATATTATATCATATTATATCATATTATATTATATTATATTATATTATATTATATTATATTATATTATATTATAATGTTTTTGGTACCACACGATGAAATATGGAAAGAAAATATCTTATATGGCCTTATAAATCTGAGGAAATATGAAAATTGTAGGAGTATTGTTGACAACTTGTTTGCTAATTGTTAAACCAGGCATCCACACGAAACCAGGTTTTGTTATTTATGTTCTATCTTCCAATCTTTCCTCCCCGCAAAAGCACCACTACCCTTCTCATTGTCGACACATTCAATGGTGTTGTGCGATTAAATATAATTTTCATTTTCAAAATTATTCACATACGCTATCGTTCGCACAAATGATATGAAATCTCAGTGATAATAGCCCGCAATGACAATTTGCTGAAAATTTGTCTACAATAGCCATTTAACTGTAGACGCCTGGCAAAATCCGTGGCCTTGCTTAGTCATTTATTGGCATTTTGGTCGTCACTATTGTACTTTGATAAGGTTATCTTTCTATGCAAGGCACGCGCTTTTCAAGTGTGCATTAATACCCAAATTCCTCTTCCGTGGTCAGCTCTCATTGTTTTATATCTTATTATTAGTATACTGTCTGTAATAGATTCCTTCTATAACTAATGTCATGTCTGGACATTTTCATGCAGTATAATCAGATTTACTAAAGTTGATTTTATGAGGATTTTTACATGAAAATATTTAAAAGTTCATTAATTTGGTAGATTTCAGACTTCCTTACCCTAACACTAAAACTGAAAAGCAGTGTCATGAATAAAAAAAAAAAAAAAAGAGAGATAACAAAAAGATAATTTTTATTTTAAAAGCAAGATCTATTATGACATAATGAAAGTTTGGAATTCTGTCCATAATAAACCAGATTGAGGAGTTCTTACTGGGGAGGATAGTAAATACCAGGTAATTGTATATTAAACCACTAACTCATTCGTTACGTGTATATCTGAGTAAGAAATTTTATTTGGTTCTGTTCCTTCATCAAAGTCTGACCGTTGCTGTATTGCTTTTTAGTTTCCTGTGCGACATATTCCTAGTACCTTGTACATCTTACCCAGGAATCTCTGTTGATAACGATACATAGGTTCTTTTTAAAATATACAATTTCAGAAGAAATCAATCTGTTACAATTTCCTGCAGAATAAGCGATACAAAATCTAGAAATGGAATACTTTAAATTATTCATCACATTTAGTCTTCACTAAGATAATACTCAAGGTAGTATAGGTCAAATTCTTGAATTGAGATCAAGTAGCAAATTGGGTCAAACATAAGCAATATAATTTTGTATTCATGCTTTGTTGTGGGGCTTTTGTTTTTGTTTTTTTTTTTTTTTTTTTTGTTTTTTTTTTTTAAATTCTCTGTGAGTTGAAATACTGTATTATCGTACTTGTTTGATGAAATCTCCACAAAAAAATTAAACTGTGAATGTTTTCCTGTTTTAGGTATATCATACGTTTCTGTACATAAAAGATCTTTGTGGCAGTTGATTATTAAACTAGATGATTTCTGGAAAATCCTACTTTTTGTTATAAGATCATTAGAATTAAAGACAGCGATTTTGAAGGTAATGATGCCCATAAAATTGATTTCAATCAATTCACAATGAAAGCATGACTAATTTTCCACTATTATGTTAATTACCAATAATGAAATAATGAGGTTTGGAAGTATCGCCCAAGTACGAATTGAGAAATCGGCGTAATCTGTGCAATTCGATTTAATTCAGAATTTATCAAATTTGTAATCTAACTTGTATTGATATTATACCGACTGTACTTAATGCATGTTCTGTCGTCAATAACCAGCTAGTAGTCTCGCTCGGCTTGACAATGGTCAAATAGTGGAAGGCAATCTGCCGCTATTTTCTAATTTTCTGCAATTTACGAAGCAGTTATAAACCAGACACATATTTTTTCTTGACATTTTAAGCGAATCTAGAGCTCGAAAATATTGTATTCAACTGGAGAGTGAATTCACAGCATAAGCTGATTCGTTATCGAGGGATGTTATTTCTTTTTTTTTTTTTTGTGTACGGCATTCAATGCTAACAAAACCAACGTTACACATGTATGGATGTACAAATTTCATCACATTTTTAATCGAGCTTTGTCCAACATTTAAATAGTTAATACGATTATATAAATAATCTAGATTGATGAAATGTGTTCAAGTGATTCTTCTACAGGAATATTTCATTAGTCAAGAAACACGAGAAAGGAAACACTGTTTACAGCATTTTGAAGTTCAAGTGCAAACATAAATTGGTGAAACAATTGAGGGATATAACAGTAAAGTGTAGCATCTGTTGCCTGTAAGGAATTTCGACTTGTTTTTAATACATGCATACATAGTAATTTTGTGCTCTTCACTTACCGTTCGCAGTTAAAATCGCAAATAATATGAGTTATACTTAAACAATCGCATGCAATAAATAATCTACTGATGAAAGAGGAAGGATTACATTCTGACTGAAGCAGCCTATAAAAAGCACGGACCTGCCATGATGAAGCCAACAGAAAGAAATGATTCCAATCATATTAAAATAATTATAGATTTTAATTTTGATTAGAGTAAGATCAATCATGAATAAGTACTCAAACCTGTTATGAATTATTATTATTATTATTATTATTATTATTATTATTATTATTATTATTATTATTATTATCATCATCATCATCATCATCATCATTATTATTATTATTATTATTATTATTATTATTATTATTATTATTATTATTATTTCGCTAGTTCTATTATTGCTGTGATCAATCTTTCTTCTGGTGTTGCCAAGACATCGACGAAGACTATGATGATACTGATGTTTGCAGTTACTGTTGTTGTTATTGTTCATGGTTTTTTTCCTATTAAATATGCTAATTTATTTTTTAAAGGCTGTGTTAGTTTCAGATTTTAAAAGTAAAATTAGTTAAATTTTGAGGACAATGGCCAATATCTGACATGAACAAGGATTTGGATGCACCAGAACGATAAGATAAAAAACTGAGATTATGAAAATGAAGAACAGAGCGAATAAGATGACAAGAAAAATCTATTAACGTGTGCATTCTAATCTGCAAATAACAACGTACATATCCTGTTGCTAAAATTCAAGGCTAGATTTGTTTTTAGATATTACTATAGACAAAGGACTTGATTTGAAAAGTGAAGATAATTATAGTTAATTATTCCAACACGGACATATATTTTGGTATGTGCTTCCCAACTGAATCCGTGCTAGAAAATGGGCATCGTCCTATAATTATGTCAATTATGTTTTCAAAGTGATACGCATGTCCATTCAATCATCATTATGTCTTCCCAACCTACTTTGTCTATCATTAGTTATGTTATTTCGGCACGCATTTCACACGTCATAGCAACCGATGTATAACTACAGTTCTGTAACTTTTTTTATAACTCTCATGCTTTTAGAAATGTTTGTTTGGGTGGAATTTGGATTTAAAACAGCCTTCCCATGTAAGTGTTTAGGATCTAAAATCGTTTCAAATTCAAGCCATTTACATGCATTTACAACAAACTTTCATTTCTTAGAAACATTTGTGGCATCTGTTTTATATATAACTAATTTTTAAAAGAAACAGTCAACATGAGCAATATGTTTCCTTTAGAAGTGATTTCTCAAATCTTAGAATTTAGAAATTTTAATTTATCAGTTTTTTTCCCTTCTTAAAATGTTTAAATGCTAGATCACCTAGCGAACTACAGCAGTGTATAATGTTGTACATGTTATAGGTTTCCAGAGAATTCCTACATCAGATGTGAAAACAAAATTTGAATGTCTAGAGAAAAAAAACAACATACACCACAATCACTAATCCTAAAGCAGGAAAATGACAAAGATGATGATGATGATGATGATGATGATGATGATAATGATGATGATGATTATTATTATTAAAATTATTATTATTATCATTATCATTATTATTATTATTATTATTATTATTATTATTATTATTATTATTATTATTATTATTATTATTATTATTATTATTTTAGCAATACTACAGTTCATTTTCATGTCAGTGTAACATGTTATCTCACTGGTACAACGGTTATGCTGATATTTTTACTAATGCGTATTACTATTTGCAATGGTCGTAATCACCATTTATTACTATTACAATCTGAAAAAGTCGTAATCATGAGTTATTACTATTACTATCTGCAATGTTCTGAATCATCATTTATTACTATTACTATTGCAATGGTCGTAATCATCATTTATTACTATTGCAATCTGAAAATGCCGTAATCATGAGTTATTACTACTACTATTTGCAATGGTCGTACTCATCAGTTAATACTATTACTACATGCAATGGTTGAAATCGCCATTTATTGCTATTACACTTTGTAATGTTTGTATTCACCATTTATTACTATTACTATTTACAATGGTCGTAATCACTATTTATTACTATTACTATTTACAATGGTTGTAATCGTCATTTATTATTATTAGAAACTGCAGAAGCCGTGATCATGATTGATTACTATCGCTATTTGCAATGATCGTAATCATCATTTATTCATTACAACTAATTGGTATATTTCATTACCCGTATCATCAGCCGAGATGTACTTACCTTTTACCCTACTATATCCCAATGATTTTATATTGTTTCTGATGTGAATATTTTCTGCGATGC
>JAECUM010038980.1:0-2500 GCA_016617855.1 Megalonaias nervosa | reverse complement strand
TAAGCTTTCTAACGTTCTCTGCTTTACTTGGTTTCAATAATCAAGCCATATTAATACAAAACCGTAATGATATGTGTTAAATATGACAAAATTATATATTTACACAGTGAAACGTTTGGAAGAAGTTTCTAGCAATTAGTATTCGTAAGAACCCAAGATCATTATGTTAGACCACAACTCAATACACAGAAATGTTTATTCTGTATTTGTTAGCCGTAAGAATACAAAGCAAATACACTTCATTAAAATGCGTCATCAAATTAAGATGAAACAATCACCAAACATTTTATTGTTTGCTACAATATTACATTTGAATTCAGCGATTTAGACCCTAATACAAAGAATAATGAGGACAAACTCATTTTGAATTAACAAAGGATGGGAAATATTAATTATTTAAGGATCTGACAGAAAAAAGAATAAGTCTTCATATCTGAAAGAACAACATTTTTAGAAAATTTGCTTTGTTCAGTTCCTTTCGGTCATCAGGAGGTACAACCCTGTGATTGAATCTATTTATAATGACATTGGAAAGTGGGGTCATAAACATTAATATATTTCGTGTCATATGTCTAGAGATGTTTAACCTTGTAGTATATTTTGTTACCAGTCTGGCTATTAAAATATGTAAAAGAAAACTAAGAAACTAACAGGTTTAGTAAAGTCAACAAATAAATTGTTTCTCTAAGTTACGAAGTGAAATTCAAGAGACACTTAAAATATTGTGAATTAAATGAAAAATAATCCTGAATGTCCTATCACAAGTTCAAACAGTATAGAATATTCTAAATGAAATCGTAGTCTTGAATGTCCTGATGAACCACAGTGATGCAATCCAGAATATATTTGAATGAGTTCTCCATAATTCCAAAGTAGTGCTTTAGTCCAAAACGTCAATAAGCACTATGTAATTCCAATTAATGATTTAAATAGATAATTCCTCCCAAAAGATATCTGAACAAAACTGCAAATGATTTCATAGACTGATATTAAAACATGAATTAATAATTGTTTACCAAAGATCTATTTGTATTTCACTTGACCTACATCGCAATATAATGTTCTGGAAAACTAATAATTTCCATGGAAAAATTCAACTAACCCTTGAACTTAAATTCTAGTAAAAGTCTGTTTAACACTTCTAATCGTAACTAAAGTCAGGTATGCAAAAAACTCTATCCACAACCCTCAGTCACGAACAAAAGTTAAGCACACAATGGAATTAAATATACATAACAATTTCTTGAGGGGGCCCCGAGTGGCCGAGTGGTCTAAAGCGCTCACCGTCACGGATCACTGCCATCTCACCTCTGTCTGCGTGGGTTCGAGTCTCGGGCTCAGCCAGTGTGGGTGTGTGAGAAAGTTTGCCGGTAGCATCTCGTGGGTCGTTGGTTCTTTCCGGGGTTTTCCCGGGTTCTTCCTCCACCATTAATACTGGCCGCCATGTACAGCCTATCTTGTGCTGAAAAATGGCGTTAAACACTATAACAACAACAACAACAATTTCTTGAGATTTCTGACTGTCTTTTTATTTATCTGCAACTTGTTTTAGGTCTCTTTACTTTTCACGCTTCTAACAACTTTTGAGAAAGTGGTTCATTTTTGCAAATGTTATCTTTTCTTAATTTATATATGTATGTTTTTTACATGATGCACTGTGAATATTGTAGGGAATAATAGGTCAATTTCCTATGTCTATATGAATTTTGTATATTGTAAAGAGCAAATTAGTTCTTAAAGCAATGATCTCATTGTACATTGTTAACGTTGCACCTACTGTGTATCAGACGCGTTTTGCATGGCAAATGAACTTTGCGAGTTTGTCTCTAATTCACTTAAGGAATTAGTATAAATCTGTCACGATACAAGTAAATAATGGCAATTGATGAACCAAACTGTCATCTTAAGGTAACTGTTACTTGCCAAGTTAATTACCTACAGCCGTCACTCGGCGAGAGGGAGAAACATGCATGTGACTGAAAGAATAATTTGTTTCACGTTATGTTACAAAAAGACACGCAAGAGGCAAGGGCGAAAAATCAAGCAAAGGTCTTATAATTGATAATATGGCATTTAACCGCTAATATTCACCGACAAAAAAAGAAAAGTTAAACCATAATGTAATAAAAACATGTAAGGCAATAACATTTCACTAATATTATAATCGCTTTACAATGTAATAAAGCTTAAACCGAAAATTAACGATTTTCCCTAGTTGTATTACGTTTTCAATAATACAACAGCACAAATAATAATAAAATTGGCTAGAGAGGTGTTATCTAAAACGTTCCGAGCAATTATTTAGTAGCTGTCATGCAGTTATGCTCAAATCCACCCGGTCATGCGCTGACCTCAAATAAACGATGGAAGAAGACTGAACGAAAGGGCTCGACGAGCACGTGCACCAAATCGTCAGGCAAGCAAAAATTTACATTCAGCTAAATGTGTAAACTGAGCTGACTTTCTGTTTGTATAATGAAGGTATCAGCATGAAAAGTTT